>SJJU01072145.1:0-79565 GCA_012932125.1 Conopomorpha cramerella
TTATTTATTTATCTACGAGAGTGTTACAGATTTAGCTCCCAGGAAATGGTCTGTACGCCATGAGGCAGGCCATGACATTGGTGATGCAGGACTTCTGCAATCATTTTCTGTTCTTTGCATTTTCCCCACAGCCCAACACCGGCTGAGAGAGAGGGGTGGGGGGGTAATTTTTCGCGCTATTACACCTGTCTAAAACAGGCTTTAGTTTTTATCCTCGAAGTCGACGAGGGCCGTGAAAAGAACGTGCGTAGTACAGTCAGTTGGTTAGTTTAGAATACTATTATCCCTAAAGCTACAGTTCTTCTCTTCTATTGATGCATTTCGTATTTTCTCGGTAATCATTGAATTTTCTTTGTTTGCAAGTCTCTTGAGATGCAAGGTAATGTCTTCACCGAGTTCAAAGGGAGGCAAAATTCAAGAACTGACGAATAATTACGTTTCGCGAAATACATGAAGTCTTTTTAGCAGGAAAATAAAAGTTAAGAATTCTAAGTTTTTATAAGTTTCTCCTCAATTTCTGTGGGACCACATGTTTTCCTTATCATGAATGACGATGAAATTTCATCACAATGTTTAGCTTCACAGTTGCATTGTATACCTACGTAAGATAACAATTGGTAGACGCCTTTTTATCATGGGGAAATTATATTTATATGGATACCTCACCGCTGGCGGGGACAACGGCGGAGTTATGTGGGAATCACACCCACTAAAACTCCACGGTGACCACTCGCGCGTTACTGCCAGGGGCCCCGGAACGACCTTAGCTACTACATCCCCAGCCGCGCTAGGCCCTCACGGACCATCTCCGGCATGAGAAGCGGTCGACGCACCCCCCACTCACAGCGGTACCAGGGTCACCGCGGTACCGCCATCGTCCTCGGGGGCCGTAATTTAAGCGCACGAGTCCCCGTCCGTACGCTACAGCCTCTACGCCCTTTCAGTCGATTTCGATAGGCAAGGGATAACCTCAGACCTATTCTTATGCCCGGAACTGCTGGGCTAATGTCTGGCAAAGCCGGTCCTTCCGATTTCAAGTCCAAGTATTTGATAAATATGTATGATGTTTGCATTAACAAATCGTTTAGAATCTTCGACGCAAAACTGTTGTCAGATATCATAATTATTTTGTAGAGTACCTATGTCTTACTTTATCTTGTTATTTTATCCTACCGCCAATGTATCTGAATGTACGTAAATATACCTTATTACATTTGTCTCTTGTCACCCAAAACTACAGAGTGATTCTATTTTAGGTAAAACAACATTAGATTAGGTAAGTATGTGAGAAATATTCTAGAATATTATTATCATACGTGACGAAACCAAACACTTCTAGTTTGCAGGAAGGCAATTATGGATATTACATCGGTGTCGTATATGACTGTGACATGAGACACTTAGTATAGTCATGTTGTTTGACGTTGGATGTATTTATAGTCAAGTGAGTGTCGGAAATTGTGAGCGAAAGACTGTGATAATACAAAAGATATAGACTTAATTCTGGTGACGACCAAATTGGATTAAAGGTCCGGGCAATTACCTCTAAGCTGATCTCGGGTTTCCAGTTCCTGGATTTTCGCCTCAGCTGTCAGATTCTAAATAAATAAGTCAATTGGGGATTTAAGACAAATTCTTCATAAACTAGTTCTTCATAAATTAGATACTTTAAGGATCTAAGAATCCTGTTTTGTACGTTTGATTGTAGGGGCAAGCGGAGACTAAACTCCGATACTTCGAACTTGGCTTTTTGGGGGAACAACCGATAGTAGGTATTCACGACTGCCATCGTCCGGCCTCCGAATTTTCTTCAGGACACCAAATAAGTTTTTTAGAATGTGACAGCTGCCACTAAAACCCACGTTTGCCTATTAAGTACCTTAACCAGCCAGAAAGACTAGAACTTACTAGAACTAGGTAGGGATTTAGATGTAAGAATGGCATAAATACCTAATTATCAATGGGGAATTTTCAAACACCAAAAAATTTCCTATCGAGATGTCGCTAGTAGGTATCCATATATTATTATTTTAGTACGTTTTTTTTATTATTTGTGTATATTATTGAAACTTCAGACACTTTGTTAACATGTAAACAAACATTAAAAAAATACCGTCACCCACAATTCTGACTGCTTGAAATTAGTCATTTCGTTGACGTTTATCCACCCAAATACAACTAGCGCCATCTGTCATAACTAAGAGAAACAAGACCCCAGAAAAATCCCCATTGTATAATGATAATAAAACTTAGGTCTCCTGTCCTGTACACACCGTATAACCCAATGTTAACTGGAAGATAGATAATGCTACGTAGCAATAATTTCGCCTTTGTATAATTTGATAAATTGACACTTTGGAAGGTAAATAGGTAAAATTATACAAAATAAATAATTTATACAAAATAATAAGTTTAAAACGGATATTAAAGCGCGAATATTAACCAAAGATAAGCATTCAGCTTACCTTCAGATTTTTCGTTTGCCCGACGTTTTAACACAGTTACATTAGTCGTGGTCGCGCGCTGACTGACTGACTCAGCCGTCGGGCGAACAACGAAGGTAAGCTGAATGCTTATCTTTGGTTAATTTTCGCGCTTTAATACCCGTTTTGAAGTTTTAATATTGTATCAGTGTGTGTTTCCTTAAAAAATATTATTTTGTAAAGTACACCAATAACATACCTAAACTACGTTGCTAGGATGAACGATCATAAACGTATTCATAGTACAGATTATGTTTTCTATATTCTAACATCATCTCACAATACCAGTAATTATGTTTTTACTAGTTGTCCCGGCAAACATTTGTTTTTTCGTACGAAGTCGCCTTTGTATTCCGTGTATTGGAAGAAATACACCTTTTAAACCTTCCCTGGACCTCCACGAATAATTCAAGACTAAAATTCGCCAAATCCGTCCAGTCGTTCTCTAGTTTTAGCCAGACTAACGAACAGAAATTCATTTTTATATATAAGATTATATAGTAAATATGTATTAGAGGCATTGCAGTATTGAATCCTTCATTGAAATTCATTCAAAACTGCCAAGACCGCGACTGTAAACCGCAAAGGAAAGTGAGCGTAAGAAATTAATGAGCTGGCACCACGTACTTCATTAGGAATTTAATTTAATTTCTCGTTTTGCGATAATAGACCTTATTCGCAATCCAAAAGTACCGAGTTGAGTAACTCCACTGCTATAAAATAGCTTAAAGCATTATTACGAAACGAAAGCGGTGGGCTTTCTGCGGTCCGCGAACGAAAACTCATAAATTCCTACGCATGTCGTTTGAAAAACATTTAGGGAATATGGCTTTCAATTAAATCTGCAAACCCTTTATTATGCTGAATTATTATTTGACTTTACCAAAGCCGGGTTTCTATGATATTCTACTGAAACAGCTACCCGTATGTTTGATGTTACTCGTATAGTATATGTATATAAGTATGTATTTATAAGAAAAAAATAATTGTATAAGCAAGTATATTTCGTTGTCTGAATTCCATAACACAAGTGTTTTAGCTACTTAACATGGGATGAAGGCAATGTGTGTGCTGTTGTAAAATATTTAACTATTCTTCATTTAATTATTTATGTATTTATTTATATCTTTTGGTTATTTACTTATTTATTTGTTTATAGTGAAAAACTTAATTAATAACATTAAAAGGAGATTCGGTGTTTGTTTGTGACGAAATAAATTATAAATAAAAGCACTTAAAAACCAAAATTTTGTAGACATGGGCTTCAAAGTCCTACATTTACTATCGAGAGACGTCACTTTATTTTTCGAGCTACGTTAAGCAAGACCTTTCATTTGATAGTCATGTCATAATGTAGAGGTACATTAAAATAAATTACAAGCAAAAAACCATTTAAAAAAAAGCGTTTATAAACTTTTTATTTTATTTTAGTTACAAAAAGACTGAAGGGATTTCCTGGGTATGAAAAACCTAACATACATATGCACTTCATGTCTGTCTCCCAGAGGGGTAAACAGTGATCTCCATTTGTCGCGGTCCTGACACACCCCTTTCATACATCTTTTCGTCAATGACCTCCGGTTTTGAGTACTTTTTACTCCAACTTCTGAAAAAAATCTTAGTCTAAAATATGGGTTGGCCATCTATAATCAGTATTAAATAATCCTAAATATATCAATACATAAAGTCCTTTATTTATTTATTTATAAGTTAAGGTGGCTATCCTACAAGGCACACACGTTTACTTACATACTATAATAAGTATTAATTTTACAATGTAACATGTTGCCCTACTTATAGGCTAACATTAATATTTTAATAGTAAGTAGGTAGTAAAACAATGAAGAAAAGAAAGTTAGTAGCCAACAAAATCTATACATAGGTACAATAGTTTAACAGTGGTTCACATGAATTAAATACAGTACACAAGAAAAAAAAAACAATAAAAAGGCAATATTTCATCATCAGCCCATATTTGTCGGCTTCTCGTATCCAGCTCCTGCCAGCCATCTTGTTTAAATCATCAACCCACCTTGCCTGAGGGCGTCCTACTCTCCCGAGACGCAGTATTAATTATGTATGTATAAGTACGATCTTTGTTACTTCTTGTAGCCTAACAAAATAATGTTTAATAACAAAACCAGCCAGACCAGAAAATATTTAATTATCATCATGTTCTCCAATTAAAGCCAGGAGAAGCTAATACTCTGACTTGCTTCATACGTCTACCTACGTCAAAGAATATTTGTCTGATTCCACCTCGCTTACGATATTGGCCTCAGAAGCCTAAACCTTAAGGTTGAAAATTTCATGGCGAAAAGTTTTTCAAGTTGTCTCCATTTCAGTTCAACACAGTATTTTATAGTGCCGTTAAATGCAGAAGGAATGCCGTTTGAATATTTTAAAATGTGCAATCTTTGAACTGAATGGCTGGAATATAAAGGTGTTTTTACTGCCCAACTCAAAGGGTTTTAATAGCTCAATAGTTGAACTATGTATTTTAACTGCCTGTTGGGAACGCGACGCTTCTGCGACTCATTTACTGTAAATGCTTTCCGATTGAAAATGTTGAACTTTTAATAGAAAACTACAGAGAAAAGACAAGACGGTATTTTTGCAAGTGTTTGTACCTTTACGCTCGCAATTTATAATATTGTGGATGAAAAGGTTAGTGTCAGACTTCTACCTACCGGCTTTTAATTGAACTATAGACGTGAAACTGTGTTTAGAGGGTCTATAGTAATAAAGTGGTAGCTTGAAAAAATCCCACGTGTATAATAATAGTAATTTATGAGTTTCGATATATTTTATTGACGACCCTTTAAATTATTTGTCTAAATATCAAAAAGTATTTTTAAACACAATGAACAAGCGTTTGACCACCATCCTGCCTGATGTAAAGCGCTGTAAAGTGCTACGATGGAGCACACTAATTGTTCATTAGATACCTATTTACCCGCGACTTGAAGACCTTCAGTCTGTCCTGCGCAGGAAAATTTTAAAATCTGGCGGTTTCATAATTCATATGCCATATTTTATGTATAAAAATACGCCAGCTCGTGAGCACATGTAACTGTGTAGAAACGTCGAGCAAACAACGTGTTAATGTCTTCTGTAACTAATAATGGTTAATAACATTAATACATTTACAATGCACGTTTCTTAAAAAAAATACTGACTATTACCCAAAAATGAATTGTTAGTAGGGATGGAGGAATGATTCACGCGAAAACTACTAAACGATTTTGTATGAAACTTAAAATAAATTCTACACCGGATTAACATAGGCAAATATTCTATCCCGAATTTCCTGCGAGAACGTTACCTACATGCGCATATCACGACTGGGATAAATCTATGTAGTATTAAAAACATGAAGGTCAACTTAATGTAGATACCTAAAACGGAATAGTCATTTGTTATCAAAATAAGAACACTACTCAAGACCTTGGCGTAACAAAAAGAAAACGCTTTATCTTTTATTCCTACACAGAAATTATCAAGATATCCAACAAAATGGCAAACGAATAACGACCTTAACAACAGTTAATTACAATCGACATTACCGCGGCAGTGTGTAATTGGGCAGAAACTTAGGCTTCGCCAAAACATCATTAATTTTTCCCGGAGGTCTTTTAGCCATTTGATTTAATTAGAGAAGGGGGAAGCCGGCCATAGTGAACCCGGGTGAAGTAACAAATTATCGGCCGACCAAAACTAATGTACCTATCTTACCTTAAATTTTAGTTTGTTTTTTTTTTTGTACTAGCTCTGTCCTGCGTTTGACCCGCGGTGTATTCCATTTCAGTTGTAAATTCGTGGTAAAATATAGCCGATGAGTTCTTCCAATGTATGAGCAGTATTATTATAAAATATTATTGATATAAGTGCAGTAGTTTATGCGTCAATGAGTAACAAACATCCAAAAATCCGTTAACATTTTCGTTCCTTTCGTCATTAGCGAAATCTTATACCTAATACAGGAACTTAGGTGCCAAATAACAAGACCTTAGCTCGGGCGGTTTTGGCTGGGGTATAATTTATTAGTTTCAATTTGTGCTTTATATTATAACTAGCTGACCCGGCAAACGTTGTTTTGCCAATAACCATTATTGAACCGACTACTATATGAATGTATCATACATATAAACCTTTTTCTAGAATTACTCTATCTAGTAAAGAAAACCGCGTCAACATCCGTTGCGTACTTTTAAAGATCTTGCATACATAGGGACAGACAACGGGAGCAGACTTTGTACTATGTATTGACTATAAGTCCCGGCCAACATTGTTATGATGCAGTATACATTATTATCAATGTTTTTCTGCTATATATAACTAATTTTTTTAGTGAAACGCGCACTAACATTATAACACAATATTGTTCGCCGGGTATATAGGCGCGAATATAATCAAAGACAAGCTCGAGCTTACCTTTGTTATTTTGGTTGGCTTTGATTATATTCTCGCCTATATACCCGGTGAACAATATCGAGTTATATATACAGGGTTACTTGTAACTCGACATATTCCTGGTATGGGGTGATAGAGGAGTTAAGATGCAATAAAATAAACCTCCATATGTATGGTCGGAAATTAATGGTTCTGAGATATTGAATTTTTGAATATTTTCTAGAAATTCCCAGAATCTTGCAAGAAAAAGTTTGTAAGACCATGAGTTATTTACTGTGATTCTTTATTTATTAATTAATTGTAAACTCACGTTTAACTATACTAACTATAAAAACCCAAAATAAAACAACCAAACTTAATAAAATCAAGGGAAATATTTTTTTATTTTTTAAAACTAAACTTTTTTAGTGCTTATTATAAGAAAACATATGGTCTACTTAAAAAAAAATATATGACATCAATCGTACAAATTACTAAAAAAACATCGTCGTTTTATCAGCTTTCTAAAAAGCTATAATTATCAACATTTAATGCCACTATATTTAATTTAAACGCATTCTAACTCATTGCTACTGCCTAGTAAAATCATTAATAGAGAGCACACATTGAGATAAACATAACAATTCGCACCTTTAATTTGGCAATTACCTACTCTTATTTTTTTCTTTTCCCCGCTAATCCCGCCAAAAGAAGTTTAAAAAAAACAATGATTAAAAAAATTGTTTAAAGACAATCGTACTACTTTAAGTTTTTTTTAATTATTTCTTCGCTACTGACACGTAATAACAGGGTGAGAGACAAAATGTTGACATTATATGAAATTTTTAATTACGTTATTAATCATAAATATTGATAATGATACCTTTTTAGAAAGCTGATAAAACGACGATGTTTTTTTAATAATTTGTACGATTGATGTCATATATTTTTTTTTTAAATTAAAGCATATGTTTTCTCATTATAAGCACAAAGTTTTAAAAAATAAAATTTTATTTCCGTTGATTTTATTAAGTTTGGTTGTTTTATTTTGGGTTTTTATAGTTAGAATAGTTAAACGTGAGTTTACAATTAATAAATAAATAAAGAATCACAGTAAATAACTCATGGTTTTTATTTTACAAACTTTTTCATGCAAGATTCTGGGAATTTCTAGAAAATATTCAAAAAAGTCAATATCTCAAGAACTATTAATTTCCGACCATAGATATGGAGGTTTATTTTGTTGCATTTTAACTCCTCTATCACCCCATACCACATAAGGAATACGTCGAGTTACAAGTAACCCTATATAAAGAACGACGATCGAGTCGGCGGGACAGTTTCAACTAAACAGCGATACAGTGAACATCAAGGAAGAAAACTAAGGGGAGCTGACAAGTGATTGTACGATTGTAAAAGTGTTAATTAGCGGTTTTAGTATAACAATTTTAATTAGTTTGTGTAATTATAGTGCCGAAATAAAGTGTCATTCTTGATTATCGTAATAGTGTAATTTTCTATCGGTACCCACCCCCCACGTTGATACGTTCGTGGGGGGTGATACGAGTCGGAAATATCCTTTTAAGTCGTATTATATGGTTTCCGTCGAAACAAAAATTCGACCTCTTCAAACAAAAAACACAATCAACTGATCGACTTTGTATGACTGGTTTTTTCGCCCATTGCATTGATTCATCCTGAAATTTTAATAGACTCAGTGGGATCTACAGTAATAATAAACTTCGGCTTAAAAAATATGATCTTTCAGACACAACAAAATGTTACAAACCTTGAGCGTTTCTTTTATTTGTCAAAATGTACAATTGTTTCTTATTGTGCGATGTGGTTTATGCCCTTTTAAAGTGCTCGAAGGAAAATGAATAAAAGCGGCCATTAACAAAGGTTTCAAACTAACACTGTAAAATGATGTGTGTCCCATAAACAATGCACGCAACATAATTGAGAACCGCTGGTTTCTCCTTTGAGGCTTGTAAACAATAACGTTTTCAATTTTCTTTGCATGCGACGGGTTCAGGAAATTACTTTAAAGAATATTGCATGTAATATCTTACCTCTTGTTACGATAAAATATTATTGAGTTTTGTTTATACTACGAGATTTCTAAGTTTAAGGGAGATACACAAAACTTATTTCTGCGGTGATTGCAACCCGTTAACTTACATTCGGTAAATTAACAGTTTTGGAGACACATTCCCGTATGTCGATGTGATAAAAATAAAATGTCTATTGCCTTAAAACGAATGTCCACGAGAGTGTTGAGCAACACTGATGACACTTTATAACTAAACAATGGCCATTACGTGTGATATTTTACCCTTTCTGTGCTTAAGACGACACGTTATGGTATGTCTGACCTAGCTACATATAAATAAAGGCCATTTATTACAAACACTAACTTAAATCCAGCTCTGTAGATTCGGGCGTTTAGAAAAGAATAGGACTACGGTATCCCCTGCCTGGCGTATAAGGCGTCCTAAATAGGGAGCTCCTTGACGTCGTGGGTGTCGGAATGGGGTTCCTGGCACCTGCTTGTACGACCCCGTGAAGGGTGGTAGTTATCCTATTGCTTGGTAACTGGTTGCTGAGGAGGTGGCTGGGGCAGAAACATCGCCGTCTGTCCCCAGTCGGAGTCCCAGATAGACCGATCTCTTGGCAGGGTCCTGATGCAATTCCTTCGGGTACTTCCAGGACCTGCCAAGTATTTCACACGAAGGTTATCGTGGGGGTTTAGTCGATAAGAGACCGACGCTAACCATTCGCTGTGACATAGGGGCGGGGTGTCCATGAGGATTACTTTTTCAATACCGATTATTTTTTTTATTACGTAGATCATTTATTTATCGACCATTTAGTATATATTATTAATGCAACATTAAAATCACAAACAATATTTTGCGAAAATGTTTTGTAAACGTGTGTTTTCTACGGACGCTCAGAAAATAATGTTATTCCACGCGCGAGATTCATTTAACCAAAATGTTATCGAAACAATATCGGCAACACCTGGGGGTCCGATTTACATACTACAGTTTGCTTTTACATCAGCATTTCCAATATTTACTGAAACATACACCTTATTAAACTGTGAATACGGTCTATTTCAAATAAAATATGTGGATAACTTGTAAAATTCTGATATTTACTTGGATGGAGAACAGAACAGGTTGCTTTCGTAGTCAACTTTTTGTATAGATAATCGATTTAAGTAAATATGGGTCGGCCATATTATGGAAATCATTGGGGGCCCTCGTCCAGCAGTGGACGTCATGTGGCCCATGATAATTATGGTGCATATTATATGAAATTGATAGTTAAAATTTTCGGTACCTAGTTTTATTTGTACTCTACATGAGAAATTACCTATGAAGAGGATGACTGAATATAAATGTATTGTTTTAAAGTTGCTTTTAGTCTCCTTGCCTTCAACTCACGGATGAACTGGTAGCTAACACCAGACAGGATGTCAAAGAATTGCCTTTTTCCAATAATTACATCATATATAGACTTGTGACTATACGTATTAATTGTGACACGAAAAAAAAATTAAGTTATGTCGTCATTTCCTGAGCTCTGGCCCCATATCATGAGGTCTTATAGTAATACTAGCTGTCCCGGCAAACATTTGTTTTGCCGTAATTAGTTACCCCGTGTATTGGAAGAAATACAACTGGTAGAAGTTTAAAAATAGATAGTAGCCGATTCTCAGACCTACTGAATACGCATATAAAATTTGGTAAAAATCGGTCAAGCCGTTTCGGAGGAGTATGGCAACGAAAACTGTGACACGAGAATTTTAGATATTAGATAGTTCTCGCTGCGTGACAGAGATCGCTATCCCTGCGGATTGGTATAGCATTGTCACTGTCACACAACGTCAATATCAATACTACTTCAAGGCCTCATGGTATGTCCGGCCAGGTCTATTCTCGATGCTTCTATAGATCCTGGACATAGTATTGTTACGTACGTACGTGGGGGGTGGAAACGGATAGAAAATTACACTATTACGATAATCAAGAAATACACTTTATTTCCGTACTGTAATTACAAAAACTAATTACAATGGTTAAATGTACAATCACACAATCACTTGTTAACGCTCTTTAATTTTCTCTCTTGACGTTCACTGTATCGCTGTTTAGTTGAAACTGTCCCGCCGACTTGATCGTCGCTCTTTATATACCAACGGTGCACAATCCAGAACATATGAGTAGGTTTAGGTATTTTCTCGAGTCGATACTTCTAATAATAATAATTTGATACCTAACCGTCGGCTCGCGTGGTTATACCTACCCAACAGTACCTACTGTGTACTACTTACCTAAGTAGTAGGTACATGTATTGCTAGATACATGCTTTCCGAATAATTCCACACTTTTCTCGATCTTTCGAGATCCTTCTACTACATTCAAACGGATATAACACTGAGAGTTAATTAACGTAAGTAGTACTATGTGTACACATACATGAAGTTTCTATATAGCTCTTGAATATTCCAGACGTCGCTAGTAATCCCAGGATAGTGACTACTAGAAGGTTCTATTTTGTATCTCTTTCACACATGTGCGACTTAGTTGGGGATGTGCGCCGCGACTGGAATACTGGAATGATCTGTGTGTACTTCTACCGAACATTCAAGATCTTTCTATTACATTCGAATGCCTATACTGACAGAATACAAGTAGTTGGTCATAGGTAGTTGTACTTTCACACCACAAGTATTTGATTCTTCCTACTGGAATATTCCAGTCGTTGGTGGTAGGTATCCAAGTACAGAGACTTCTAGATGGTTCCATGAGATCTGTTAGCATATAGACACTGTGAAGTGGTTTGTATACGTCGACTTGGATATTGGAATGTTCTTTAGGCCTCTCAAATGTTCTACTTACTTCTACGGAATTCTAGACGTTGTTTCTCGACCCCGGGCGTAACAATATTACAGGATTTACAGAAGCCCATTATCATCATCATCGAATTAGGCGAATTCCCTTATTTGTAGTATAGTTACCATAAAATATACGGTAGTGTCTACAAATTCCAAAACTTTTCGTACTTTTTGTTTCAGTTATATTTTGTGTCTGTTATATCGATAGTTTTTTACGTAGGTTCGGGATTTCTGGCCATGAAGGTTGAAGTCTGAATCGGGGAGCATTTTCATAGAGAGTTATTTTTGTGTATCGGACAAGTCGTGATTTTTTTTTCCAAAAAGTATTTTATTTTAAAATTTATCTATCTAAGGGTGGATTTCACCAAACACGTCGCAAACTGAGTTTAATAAATCTTAGGTTAAAGTAACTGAAGATTATATGTCATCCTAAACTCCAGTCAACAGCAATCGGATTTCACCGTGTAAAAACTAACTACGTTTAGTTAAACGGAGATTAGCCACGGACAATTTGATTATTGACAAATCGTCTTCAATACATATTTTTTTTAAGGGCTATGTGATAGAAGTTGAGCAATTTATGGCCAAATACACGTTTAGGCACATGATGATCTATGAACGCACGCGTCAATGTTGTCAGTATTTTTTCATTTACTGACAATTCAAGTTGTTGGCAAGTTGTATCATTGGCAGAATTGTAGGCTTTTAGCTTCACATAAGAGCCATTTTTTTCAATCGAATTGAATTGAATAACGCGCGGAGTGGATTCATTTACATCATCATCATCATCATCATCAGCCACATAACGTCCACTGCGTTCATTTACATAATATGTCGAAAAGAAAGCTCGATCCAACTTTTGTAAACAATGAAAAAACTAGATCTGGTAGAGCGTTACTTTGATGTGGTGGAGAACAAAATCCGTATCGTCAGGGGAAAATAGTTTTGTATGATTTTGCCTTTCCTACACCCATCTTGGGCGTACCCCGCACAACTTCTTCCTCTAGGTCCCATCGTTCATCATACGCCAATACTAACGCTCTTCTCATTTTAGACCAGATTAATTACGAGTAATCAAGTTGAAACAATAATAAACACAAACTTGAGCTTGATGGTTGGTTTGTTTTGACGTTCACATGACCTTGACTGGAGAAGATGGGTCAGTTAGTTTGTAATCTCCAGTAAGTTTAACCTGAGATTAGTTTGTGTTGGTGAAATCCATTACAAGGCGTTAACCTAAGATTAGAGGCTTAAACTGGCGTTAGTCGCCTTAATCTCCAGTTAGATTTTTTGGTGAAATCGGCCCTAAATATAGGAAAGATTACTGATTGGTTGACTGACAGACTGACTGACTGACTCATATATCAACGTACAGCCCAAACGGCTTAACGCAGGCACTTGCAATTTAGGATGCAGACCTTAGTACACTTAAAGGGAGCAACAACTCCCGTTGAGTTTGCAAGAAAAAACTTTTGTATGCAAAAAATTAAAAGATGATTGAAATTTGGTATGCAGGCATTCACCTTAATGAACGTAAAGCATTCTTGCAACGCGATATTACAAAATTCCCACGGGAACGGGAGTTAGCGGAAACCTTTTATATGCAAAATAACGTCAATTTGATGTTTGAAATCTAACATGTATATACGATAGGACATACTGGACTGCATTAGGGATTGGAATGAGTCAAGTTCAAACTATTTTATATGCATATCTATGTAGTGTGCAGCGCACCTTCCTCTTATATACTTTGTGACTGCACATATTTAAAGACTAACTAATAAACCATCAGTTGAACCGACAACACGTGTCTCATTGCTCCCGATATCACATGGCGACCCTGCCAGTGGACCAGCCTCGCGGCGGCGCCTGCTGGCGGACCTGTGCTTGATATATGGTAGAGCCGCGAAATAATTAATTTAAGTGGTAAATAAAAAAATAAAAAGAAACTTCGTGACAAGCTTTGTGTTATAATTTTAAGTGAATATTAAGATAGTATAAGAAGATCAACGGCACTTCAATGAAAATATAGACAGCATAGCAGAGCAACATCCAAACGACAACAATGTTTCTTTAAATAACATGCTGATCGAACAAATTGAAGAACTGAATATTTACGTAGTAATTTGCTGTTGGTATTGATAGCGCAAAAAAAACACCTTCGAGAAAAATAAGCGGAGACTACTTCAAAGCAGAGAAGATCGATACCGGATCGAGATTTTGAAGAACAAAGAAGGGCTGTGCAGAAAATAAATCATATTAATTTTATGTAAGTACAGGCAGGATGTTTAAGAAATCGTTTGAACATTTTAGTAAAATTAATGACACAAAAAAGTTATAGCGTAGTCTATTAATGTAAACCTAGATTATTTGGACATATGTATCATAATCTTATTGTATTCAATCAATTTTTTTTAAAGAATTAAAAGTAAAAATAAATACCTTAAAAGATAAAAAACTAAATCTAACCTAATGAATGTGCAAAAAGTACAAAACTATTCCTGTTTTTCCAAATACATTTTAAATTTCATTAATTTTTTTTCGTATTTACTTAATGCTTCTGTCAGTTTATCAGTAACAAACTTCACATTTTATTTTACTTTACGAGGATGTATCTATACAATTTTATTTGTGAATTCCGATAGAATGTTAGTAGACAAATGAGTCATCCGATGTTTTATTTAGAGTCAGGACCACCCAGATACTGTTTGAATATAACTACTATGCGTACATTATTGTGTATGTATCCGGATAGTATTTTAATTTACGTTAACCATTTTTGTTTTGTCACCAAAATTGGAGAACCAAACGGGAGGCACAGACACACACAGTCATGTTCATATTAACTATGTTTCTGGATAGAGCTAAACTATCTTCAGATTATACTGCTGTTATTATTGTTGCCGTATGTGAAAAACACATTATTATTTTATACCCATTTATTTTTTATTATAAGTAAAATTTTGTATTGCGATACTCCGTTTGTTGACGATAGGTCAGTAATTTACCTATTATGTATTTTTACAAAGGCATTTGAAATGTTTAAAGTAATGGAACAGATATTATCGTTAATGTTAATTTTATTGACCGTTTGTTATTACCACATTAATGTAGTAGTAGTACTTATTAAAAAAAAAACTTTTTGAAATTAAATAAAATAATGTAACGAGAATTACCTTAACATGATATTTTTTTGTAGATCAACTTTGTAACGTGAATAGATATTTGCAGTTTAGGTATGTGCTGCACTTGCGAAACTTATTTGGACAACATTGTATTGGATTACTTACTGATAATTTGTTTTATGGACACTGATTTGAATTGTAATCACATTCCAATTGTGAAATTGAAACCATCTTATACCTTGCACGTCAATATGAGACAAAGGAATGAGTGAGTAACGTACCGACATAGATATTGTAATTAACAGTTATACCTCTATAGGTATGTGTGAAAGATATTTGAAAATGGTTTTATTATGTAGATGCATGAAAATGTGAGAAGCAATTTTTTTTTCGTAATATTAGGAAATTGTATTAAGAATCTCTTTGATTTCTTTGTAATTCAATCAAGTATATGTTTATTCCATTAGGACAGATAGTGAAATTGTAATTCTATTGAATCGGAGATAGGGAATCGGAAGTGAGATAGTTGATAAGTTTTGCATTGCTGGACAGAAATAAGGGAATGATAAGACTTTGATTAGTTGAAATACTGTGACGATTGGCCATAAGTCATGGATATTTGCTAACCAGAGACTTACAAATTGGTAGCAGTGTGCCTCAGCAGGAATTGATAGTTGTTATTATGATGTATGTTTCACGGAGGTACACCAGGGTACACACAAAGGGGCACATCCTTCTGTCTGATCATGGTGCGAACGAGATTTCCTCTGTGAAGAAGTTGGAGAAAATAATTGTCTTAAATGTTGCAACCCTGTATAATGTGTTAACTAAATGAAGTGCACAAAAAAATATAAATGAGTCGACTTAATATAAAAGTGTACCCTGCAAATAAATATAATAAAAAGTATAAATAATGAAGACCGGCCGGCCCACCAAAGAGTGGAAGTAATGAAAATAGTGTACCTATTCAGACTCTCGTGTTTAGTTATATGGTGTTTGAGATGTGAATAAAATAAGAGGAATGGATACAATGGAGAATAGAAATATATGATAATTTGTGATAATGATTGTGAAAGATATTATAAGGCAGAAAAAGTAATGTAATTGAGATCTTAGGCTATCAGAAGGCTATATGATTGATGAAAGAATGAAAGAACGTGATGAAAAAAGAAACGTGCAGTTAAATAATTATTTTTTTATTAAATCAATTCAATATGAAAAAACAATTGTCCTCATATTTTATAATTTAATTATATTTGGTTTCCTACCGATCGTCAACAGAGGAGCAATAATTATTAAATTATTTAAGTTTGTGTTAGTTGGTAGTTATGGTTACTTATATACATACATACATACACGCCTGTCTCCCAGAGGGGTAGGCAGAGACTACAGATCTCCATTTGTCACGATCCTGACATACCCCTTTCGCTTCATCTACATTCATACATCTTTTCATACACGAACTCCGGTTTCGAGTACTTTTCACGCCACCTTCGGTCAGGACATCACCAATCTGGTCTTTATATGTCCTTCTGGGGCGACCTCTACTCACCCGGCCCATTACATCACCCATATAAATCTCTTTCGTCAATCGACTTTCATCCATTCTCTCCATATGCCCAAACCACCGAAGCATGCCCTTTTCAATCTTGGTCACTACGTCTTCCTTCAAACCGCAACTTTCCCTTATCACACTATTCCTTATCCTGTCATTCAATGTCACGCCTTTCATGCTCCGCAATGACCGCATTTCTACGGCATTGACTTTACTTTTATGCTTCTTCTGCCATACCCAACTTTCATTCCCGTACATTAAGGTAGGTGCCAGTACAGCGTCATGGACAGCCAATCTTGCCTTTTTCGACATGAATTGGCTCTCCATAACACTGCGAAGGGCACCGTTAACCTTATTACCCGCACTCACTCTTCTTTCAATATCTTTGTCAAACTTTCCATCACTTGTAAATAGAGATCCCAAATATACAAACTCATCCACTTGTTCAACTTTCTCACCGTCAATCATGTACTCACAAACTGTCCTTTCATTATTTTCGTCTACCATTACTTTTGTCTTACTAGCATTCACTTTCATTCCTTTCCTTTTTACGTGTACATTGGTTGAATGCACAAAAGCCACTTTATGTGTTTTCGTTACAAGATAAATAAATATATCCTAGACAGAAATTATTGTGCACTAGGTTAATTCTTATCCTCCAATAATTAGTAGTTTGTATGTTTACTAAAAAGTAAAATAATATCATCACCATCATCAGCCACATGACGTCCTCTGCTATTACTATTAAAAAACCGGTTATTATAATTAAATTACTTTATAAATAAATTCCTGTATGAACCAACCCCATTATCAATTAAAGTAACAGGTCAACTCCTATAGTACTAAATCACAGAATTTAGGAAAGTTTCAGCGCCATAAATCCACCTCGAAATGGTTAAATGCGGTTTCAATGGCAAAACTTTTCACATTACTCCTCCATAAGGAAGAATGTAGGTAAGTACATGTAACATTATTAATTCTTAGAAACAAACAATATTAGACATCGGAATGTTTTGATTATTATCATTGTAAAACGTCAATGTAAATACTCAAAAGTATTCATCAATATCTCAAAAGTCAAGTAAAAAATTTTCTTATTTGTTCTAATGAAAAATTACAATACTAATAAAAATAAAAATTAAAAAAAATAAATACACTTCACGCCTTTAATCCCAAAGAGGGGTAGGCACTAGGCAGAGGCACTTGCTAAAGCAAGTAGCCACGGTTCACCAAGCGTATTTAACCCAACGTGACAGGGGGTGAGCCCATCGCCGTTATAGGGTTCACCACACCTTGTGGTGTGCGGGTTTCATCACGATGTTGTCCTTCACCGTACGAGCGTTGCGTTGCGTACATAGGCTCTGAAAAAGAGTCCCATTGGTACACGTCCAGTAGCCGGACTCGAACCCGGGACCTCCCGGTTACAAGTCAAGTGTCCGACCAACTGGACCACAGACGCTCTTGTCTCATATAATACTAATAAATATGAGATATAATATATTTCCTACACTGCCAGTGAAGGTCACAAGAGCTAGTCAAATGTATACTAAATACGATCAACGTTGATATTTGAGTTAATCAACGTTCTATTTTTTTCGCGGTGGGTAGTTTAACAAGTGCAAACTTTGTTCCTCTACATTTATTAATTATTCAAATATCATAAAGGTACATAAATTTAGTAAATTAATGATTGGTGGCTTGAACTAAGTGCTACACATACCTGTCAGCATAATCCAACGCATAGTAGGCACCTACACTCCCACAACACAAATTTATTGCGGAGTCATTCGCTGTACTATGGACTCTATCAAGAAGTTGATGGACGAACTCGGACAATTCTGTCGGGAGTCTATGTCAGAGTGCAAAAGGGAGCTTTGTGCTGCTTCTCCATCATCTACCACTATTTCACTCTCGGCCCAGTTTGAGGCATTCCGGACCTTTACACTGAGTACCTGCAGCGCGTTGCAACAGCAGGTGGACCTCCTGACTGGGCAACAGGACCGTATGGATATGCAGCGGCGGCGAAGTCAATGCTTCTAGTGCATGGGTTTCCTGAAGAGTGGGGACGTAGACGCCAAGTTGTCGGTATTAATAAAAAATCGCCTTGGTCTGGCGGATTTTAACATGAAAAATATATGTCACAGGAGATAAACCGAAACCACTTGTGGTAAAGTTCATCAGCAGCAGTCCGGCGTCACCATGCCAGAGTTCCTCACGAGGACCCGTCGAGATGTGTTTCTGGCAGCGCGCAGGCGTTTGGGTGTCACCAGGAGCTGGACGAAAGAAGGCACTATCTACTTCTTGGATGAGGTTGGCGGACGGCACGCTGCAACCACGATAGCGGACCTGGCTGTTATTATTGCAACCCCTGCAGCTGGTACCCAGGCCCCCTCAGCATCAAGAGTACCATTCCAAAACCGCTACTTCTGGCAGACCTAAGCATACTACATCGGTCGTGAAAACATCCTGCAGATCACTCTTTTCTTCATTTTTAGGGTTCCGTACCTCAAAAGAAAAAACGGAACCCGTATAGGATCACTTTGTTGTCCGTCTGTCTGTCTGTCAAGACCGTTTATCTCAAGAACGCGTGAACGTATCAAGCTGAAATTCACATGAAATACTCAGGTCTATTGTCCCTTTAAGCTGTGAAACTATCAAACTTTTAAGTTAATAATAATCAAAGGGTTACAGCCGTTTATACCGACACCTTAGACGAATTTTCGTCACACGCTAGGGAATCAAAACCTACAGGGTACTTTCCGTGAACTCAGAATCTTGAAATTCGGCACGAAGCAACGTTATATAGTTCAGATAAAGGAAAAAATGCGAAAATGATACATTGTAAACCGCTACGTTTGTACGGCGGAACCCTCGGTGCGCGAGTCCGACTCGCACTTGGCCGGTTTTTAGTACTAGGACTGTGATTTACACATAGGTATTTATTTAATTTTAATTTTTTCTTGTGATTAGGTCGTGTTCATTTATTTAAGTAGTGAAAATTTGTTCATTTAGGTATTACTACATAATACCAATGTGAGGGACCTTATTACGATCTTAATGAGACACGAGTTGGTGGTAATTATGTCTCAATTTTTTTACAAATTCTTCGCAGGTTACAGTATCCGATATTTCCTCGAAGAAATCACCCGGTAATCTCAGAGAGGAGCCGTAAACCATTTCCGCTGCACTGTAACCTGTATCTTCTCTTACACAACTTCGAAGTCCAAAAAGTATAGTAGGTAAATGCTTGACCCAATTACTATAGGTGTTTCTTGCCATCAGAGATGCTTTGAGTGTCCTGTGAAATCTTTCAAGCATTCCGTTAGATTGCAGATGATATGGTGTGGTTCTTATTTTTTGTATTCCCATACATTTCGTCAAACACTCGAAAATCCGAGATTCGAACTGTCTACCCTGGTCAGTAGTTAATCTTAATGGACAACCGAATCTTGTGATCCAGCCTTCGTAGATAACACGTGCGATCGTCTCTGCGTTAATATCAGCGACAGGGATTGCTTCCGGCCATGATGTGCATCGGTCAATCATCGTTACTAAATATCTCTTCCCTTGGGAGGTCGGAAGAGGTCCGACAATATCAACATGAATATGCTCGAAGCGCTGAGAATGCATGAAATTGCCGATTGGTGAATTCGTGTGTTTCCATACTTTAGATTTTTGACAAGATAAACAGGTTTTACACCACTCTCCAATGTCTTTGTTCATGTTGTACCATATGTACCGGCTCGCTATTAGCCTTCTAGTCCGATTTTTGCCTGGGTGGCTCATTCCATGTATATAATCAAATATTTCTTTTCTAAAAATTTTCGGCAAATAAGGACGAGGTCTTCCTGTAGAAATGTCGCATGCTATTGTTGCCATTGTCTCTGGGTCCCTCAGCATCTGAATTTTTAATCTCGCATTCTTTCTTAATTCGTCGAGTTCATTATCTTGCTGCTGACTTTTTGATAAGGCTTGATAATCGATAGGCGAAGGTGCACGTAGCTCGTTCACTGTTCGAGATAATGCATCAGCTACGACGTTATCTTCTCCACAGACGTGTTTAATATCCGTTGTATATTGTGAAATGTAATCAAGCTGACGGACACGTCTCGGAGTATCGTTTGATGATGGTTTCTTTGTGAAAGCATAAACTAGTGGCTTATGGTCGGTAAACACTGTAAACTCTCTTCCCTCAACAAGTCTTTGGAAATGTTTTATTGCCATATAAATGCCCAACAACTGTCTGTCAAACGTTGAGTACTTTCTCTGGGCGTCACTTAATGCTTTTGAGAAAAATCCCAGAGGTTGCCAGGTGTTTCCGCATCTCTGTTGAAGGACTGCACCTACACAGGACAAACTGGCGTCAGTCATTAAAGCTAAAGTCGCTTGTCGATATGGAGGTGCGGTCGTGACAGCGTTTATTAGGCATTTCTTACATTGTTCGAATGCTGTCTGAACTTCAGTAGTCCACTCGATGGGATCCTCTTAATAACTTATTGAGTGGTATTTGATATTGAGCGATGTTTGGAAGATTGTTTCTATAAAAGTTAATCATTCCCAAAAATCTTCTTAATTCTTTTACTGTTTTGGGATTAGGGTATTCGGATAGAGCTTTATATTTTTCTTCTGTGGGTTTAATTCCTTGGCTCGTTATATGATAACCGAGGAAATCGATTTCCCTTTTAAAAAATTCGCACTTGCTAATATTTATTGTTATTCCGTTTTTGTGCAATCGCTCGAAAACAATTTCCAAGTGCTGACGGTGCTCCTCTTCATTTGCTGATGCAAGCAAAAAATCATCGACGAATTTAAATACGAAATCTATTTATTTATTTAAGGACGAACAACAGATGTAAACTTTACATATAAATTGGTAACATTATTTCAAAGGTATTGTAAGCTTACATCCTAAAAAGTTCATCACGGAGACATACTGATTGCTTATCATTTTGGTACAGATTATAATTTAGTTAAAATGTTTTGATCTAAAAGTATTTGATCTAAAATAACAACAAAGTACATGATAGAAAGAGGAAAAAAAAATTAAGAAAATATGTGTAGGTAGGTACATATTTTTATACATATTAAAATAACATTGTGTGCCATTTATTCAAACATTAGGCCGGAGACTTGCCTTTTATATTTCGCCTTAGAACTGGCAAAGATATCAAGAGACATGAAATTGGTATTGTGGGAGTTACATATTCTGCGGAGGGGTGCACGCTTGCCTGCGTTTGTTTTAGTGGGGGCTTCATGGAACAGTTTGGTGCCAGTGCGCCTGCTGCAAGTAGCGCGCGGCACATGTAGGCTGACTTCTCCCAGAAGAGATGGACAGTCGAAATTGCTGTGGCAGATGTTGTAGAGTAACAACTCATCCGAGAGTAGACGTCGTGATGCAAGTGATTGCATGTTATATTTTTTCAATAAATTTTCATAGGACATTTTCGAACGTGTTAGGCGATAATGTATGCCTTTTAGTGCTTTCCGCTGAATGGATTCAATTTTTTCGGCATAGATATTATACAGGGGATTCCAAATTTGGGATGCGTACTCTAGATGCGACCGTACGAGTGTTTGGTAAAGCAGTAGAAGAGTTGATGGTTTCTTAAACGGTTTACTCATCCTTAACACAAACCCTAACATTTGATAAGCTTTTGTGCAAATGGCTTCTATATGGTTACTGAAATGAAGTTTGTCATCAAACAGTACGCCCAGGTCTTTGATTTCGGTGACCCGTTCCAGTTGAGTTCCCCCTATGTAGTAGTCGGCATAATTTTTTTTGCGGTTTTTCGTGAATGATATAATTTTGCACTTGTTAGGAGCTAACTTTAGTTGGTTTTCATTGCAGTAAGTATACAATCGATTTAGATCTGCTTGGATATTTTTGGAGTCAGTATCATTTTGGACCGGAGCGAATATTTTGAGGTCATCAGCAAAGAGGAGGATATTACTGTTGTGGAAACAAGTTGTAATATCATTAATAAAAAGTGTGTATTGCAAGGGCCCTAATATAGAGCCTTGGACGACTCCGGAAGATACCGCCCTACGTTCTGAGTGATGCCCATTGATGTTTATAATTTGGTATCTGTTATCTAAGTAAGAAGCGAACCACCGGAGCAAACAACCCTTGATTCCGTTGAAGGCTAACTTTTGCAAAAGTATTGTGTGATCTACCTTATCAAATGCCTTTTGGAAGTCGGTGTAAATGGCGTCGACTTGAATGCGATTGTCCATTGATTTGAACAGAAAGTTACTGTAGAGAAGGATATTGGTTACAGTAGATCTATTTTTCATGAAACCATGTTGGTTCTGGTTGATATGGGTTTGAAGGGCGGATGATACCTGTGTGTGGACTAGTGATTCGAACACTTTTGGTATGTGGGAAAGTACGGAAATTGGTCGGTAGTCAGCGATGTTTTTTCTATCACCTGACTTAAATATCGGTGTTACGGTCGCGTCTTTCCATTGATTGGGGTATATCCCCTCTTGTAGGTTTTGATTGAATATTAAAAATAAAGGTGTCGATAGTTCAGTAGCAAGATGTTTTAAGAATAGAGATGGTATGGTATCGGGACTGGGTTCCTTATCTATTTTGAGACTGTAAAGAGCCTTTTGGATATTTTCTTTCTTTATGTACATGTTTGAAAGGTTGGGGAAATTTGGAGAGCAAGGTAAATTTTCTAAATTAATAGTGCTTATATCCTGTGAGGGCTCGAAAACGGATGAAAAAAATGTACCAAAGAGCTCTGCAATATGTTTGGGGTCGTCGGTAGTCGTGCCGTTTAGAGACGCATGGGTATCCTGAGGATTTTTTTTTCAACGAATTGACGTATTTCCAAAAATGTTTAATATTTTGTACCATATTATGTTCTAAGTAAGCTACGTGTTGTTTTAGGCATGAGGCTAAAAGTGTTTTTGATCCGTCTCTTAAGAGTGCGAATTCGCGATAGTCAGCTACATTTTTATACACTTTCCATTTTTGCCAGACTCTTTTTTTCTTTCCTAGTGTTTTAGTGAGAGCGGTAGAGAACCAAGTGGGATATAGGGTTGTTTTATGCTTGGTAAGAGGTACGTATTTGTTTATTAAATTTGACACGATATTATAAAGTTTATCGACAGCAGTTTGGGCATCACAGTCGTCAAATTCGTATTTCCAATCAATAAGACACACATCTTTCTTAATTGATTGTAGTCTCCCTTGAAGTAGTTACGACGTAAGGTTGGAGCAGGTACTATAGTTTTAGTTAATCGGGCGTACCCTGAGACGAATGTCACTGGTGGATGGTGTCGATCACAACGAGATAGTACGGTCTGTGGTTGCTCGCAGTGCCAGTTTTCATCATTAGACATAAAGAGATCGAGTATACGGGAGTTATTATTAGGTATATCATTATATTGGTTGAGACGCATAAAATTCATTGTATTTTTTAGGATTTCATATTTTTTGGATGGTGTGCCTGTGGGAGTTAGGTGTGGTTTGTCTAACTGAGGGTACCATGTTATTTCCGGTAAGTTATAGTCACCTAGAATACAAAAGCCATCCGAAGGAGTGTCGGTATAAACATTCTGTAGTTTTTCAAAATGAGCTTGGTAGATATCAGGATGTGAGGCCGGAGGTATGTAGGTTGCAAACAGATGTAACGTCGTGATCTTAAAGCAATTGCTAACTTGAGTGATTAACATGGACGAAATGTTAACATTTCCAATACTCAGGTCATCGTTATTGGTAGTCAAAAACAACTCATGAAGATAGATTGGGACCATGTTCCTTTTGTAGTATTTGATGATATTCTTATACCTTTCAGTGACACAGTGAAAAACCTAGGCGTAATATTAGATAACACTCTGTCATGGATACCACAGGTGGATGAGGTTAGTAGAAAACTGTTTACTGCGTCAGGTTCTTTGAAAAGACCCCGTAATTTTCTTTGACACAAACTTTTCACCAAAATTGTTTTGGCTCAAACCCTCTCTTGCCTCTCTTAGATTATGCTGATTCTTGTTACATTGACCTCACGGAAGACCACGACCTTCCTCCATCCCATGCAGGCAGGGCAGCCTGAAGGGCGTATGGGCGAAACTTTGGGCTGAACAACGCGCGCACGCAGTCCCGACTGAGGACCGCGACGGCGAGCGCGCGGTGTCTGACCCGACTAACTTGTGTCTCCACCACGATTTAGCCGACCAACAGCCCTACTGGGACAAAACGGCACACAACGGCCACTTCGCACTCAGATCCAGATAGCTGCACCGACAGTGGCAAGACTCACCTACCTATACTCCTTACGGAGTTTGTGCTTAAACGCCTCGAAGTTCTCCAAAGACTGGACTAATTCCAGGAAGTACGCAGCCTCGGGCGACGACAGCTTGAGACTGACTGACTGAGAGATACAGCGCATGGCCCCGTGTCTCCTGCGGAGCCCCACATGGGCACTCCGCGGAGTCGCGGAGAGTCATGCGGTGCAGGCGCGCGTTGAAACACCCGTGCCCGGTTAGCTGCTGACTCGTCTCGAAGTCCGGGTGCACCCAGGTCATACGCAGCCTGCATGCGATACATGTTGGGAGCTATTCCCGATTGCCTCGCTTCAAACAGGATCATCGGCCATTGTCGAAGGCGTCCGAGATGTCCAAAAAGATCAGCTGGACGTATTTCGCGGGTAAAGACTGAACTAAGCAGTTAAGCGCCTGCAGCGCGGTAACGGTGGAGCGTCCCACCGTAAACCCGTGTTGCAGGGGCAGCAGGATAGGAACACTCTCTCTAAAATTTTGCCCATTATTAGGGCAGCAAGGTCACCTTGCCTTTGTTGCGCTAGAGTTTCCCATTGGTTTTGGGGATCACTACCAACTTACCAGACTTCCAGAGGTCCGGAAGACCCCCTCCTCGACACACTTGCTATAGTAAGTGCAACAAGTGCATATCACTGGAAGTGGCCTTCCAGGCCTTTTTTACAATGACGGCCTGCAACCCGTTCCAAGCAAGCCCTGGTGCGATGTTTAGAAAGACCAACTTAACAAACTTTAGCGCCTACAAAACTACTGCATCCCTTTCATCTATGGCCTTCGTAAATACGATCATGTATCGGAATATCGCGCCAAGCTCAAGTGGCTCCCCATCCGTCTTCGCCGGAATGCACACATTCTTTCTCATCTCTATACAGTTCTGTTCAACCCCTCCGCTCCAGCCTACTTAAAGAAACGGTTCGAGTTCATCTATGAGTTTTTCTCATTATCTCACTCTTACACTTCACTCTTCACCCAACACTCCTAAAAATATTACAATAAATGACTCATTTACTGTTTCCGCCATCAGTCTATGGAATTCCCTTCCCGTTTCAATTAGAAGCATAGACTCCGCTGAAACTTTCAAAAGGATAGTAAAATAAAATAGAAAGTAAAATAATAATAATTAAACTCCATTTCTTTTTAAAGATTATTGCGCGTATAGTTTGATATGTATTATTATAGTATTACTAGCTGTCCCGGCAAACATTTGTTTTGCCAAAATAAGTTGCCTTTGTGCCCCGTGTATTGGGAGAAATACAACCGGTAGATGCATAAAAAATGGATAGTAGCCGATTCTCAGACCTACTGAATACGTATATAAAATTTGGTAAAAATAGGTAAAGCCGTTTCGGAGGAGTATGGCAACGAAAACTGTGACACGAGAATTTTATATATTAGAAGATAGGTATGTTATAGTAGTTAGTATAAGGTGAGCCCTGTAGTTCCGGGCGTTTAGACAAGAATAGGACTACGGTATCCCCTGCCTGGCGTATAAGGCGTCCTAAAAGGGGTCCTTGGGGACGTGGATGTCGGAGTGGGGTTCCCGGCACCTGCTTGTACGGCCCCGAGAAGGGCGGCGGTTACCCTATGACCTGGTAACCGCCGTCAGCGATGGAGGTCGCTGGGGCAGACACGCCACCGTCTGCCCCGAGCCGAGTCCGAGTGCTGGACAGATCGCTTGGGCGGGTCCTGACGCAATTCCTTCGGGTACACCCGGGACCCGCCCTGTTCGCGACACGGAGGTCATCGTGGGGCTTTAGTCGGTAAGAGTCCGACACTACCTCGTTCGCTGTCCCCATGGCGGCGGGGTGTCCATGAGGATTCCCCCACGTAAAAAAAAAAAAAAAAAAAAAAAAAAAAAAAAAAAAAAAAAAAAAAAAAAAAAAAAAAAAGTTAGTATAAGGTATACACTTTTTTCACGTGTATTGTTTTCTTTTTAAGCGAATTGCAAAGTAGTTATAAAGCTTTTTTTTGTTATCATCTCCTTACTTCTTGACGTGCGCATAACCTGACGTATCTTCCTGCCATTTTATTTCCATGTGTCTTTAATGTCAACGAAACAGGTAACCTGGAGGAAATCCTTTTCAGCGATAAGGTCGCCTTTTATAACCTTATCATTGTCATTAGTATCCATATATGTAATATCTTAGTGTACAATGAAGTGTTCATTAATTTATGCGGTCCATATTACGGATATTTTACGTAAGTACGTATAACTTACTACGTATTGTATAATTTGTATAGGATCTCGTGGCCAAAAAAATCATAATTATGGCAACAAAAAAAATGTGATCTGTCAACTGAATTTTCGAGGTTTTCGTTGGTGAACTACTCAGGCCAAATACAACAAGACTTGCAGACCTTCAGTCTGTCTCTTTCCCACCAACGTGTATAAATTCGATGTATATTCTCAATTCAAACTGTCACTTTTACTGCCAATTTGAAAGTTTGGATTCAGAAATACCTTACTTCCTTAGTTTTGTAAATTGGCTACAGACAAATGAAAAATTGGCTACAATGTAGATTAATAAACTAGAAATGTTTACTCTGCAGGTTCTGACACATGCTGCATCCCGCGGTATTAAATGTAGCCTCGTATAACCTCACGAACTTTTACCACTTTGTAATATTAGTAAATATGGTAACTTCTCAAATTGTTTTTGTGAGTCATATTATATGACAAAAATTTGGAATAAGTTTGTGAGTCGTAGGTGACTCATTTATTTATACTGTTTTAAAAAAAAATCTCGTATTGGAACGTGAAAGGATTTTTTTAATCACAAATAAAAAAAAATAGTTTAAATTGTAAAAAAAACATGGTATATTTATGTACCTATAATCTAATGATAGTAATGTTATAAAGTTTTAATTAAATAAAAGTGGACGTGGGGCTATTCAGAAGTAGTTGTATGGGGACAGGGAAGCTGATAGATTAGGAACCCAAACGGACTAACTTGAATGGACATCTAAATCGGTGAGGTCTCTTTCGTCCCTTTTGTCTCATGGTAATTATTATAAATATCTACAAACATACTTTAAATAGATTTTCTTAGTGCCGTATTCATGTTTAATTCGGCAGTAAATCATTTTCTGTACCTGAAGTTATATTTGAAACATTGGACCAAACATTTCAGTCGTTGATAATTCTAAATACCTACAATCTGAGCCAAGTAGAACAAACTTCGAATATAAAAGTTCTCAAAATACCCATCTTAAGGCGCAGAATCGGCTCCTAAGAGACCAGGGCCGTTAAAAGTTTACTAACACATTACATACCGAGAAGTCCGTAGATACCTACTAGGTAGCGAAGTATGTACAGTTGTAATGAAAACTGCCCCGAAGCTACGAACCCAGACGAAGTGTAAAACTTAAACAAATTGAGCCCGAGTGTACCGTCAAGAAGCATGAAGTTGATAGAAGCTTCTAACTCCTTTTATGAATTGTTTAAACTCATTGCCTTATTAGACAGCCCACGTCTCGAGGGAGTTGATGCTCGAAATTGTAATTTCGTGTAACATGTAACGGAAAACATGCTTTGTTCATAAATCATGTTTTAGTAGGAAATTACCAACAACAATGTCTGTGAAAGCATTTAATTGTTATTACTGTGGCTGAAGGAAATCTATAGTACCTATCTACCTGTTAATTTTCAAGTAGATACATGAAAGCTTACTCGTACGAGGTATTCTCCAAATTAATTTTAACGGCGATGGGCTCACCTCCTATCACATTGGGTTAAATAAGCTAGGTGAACCCTGAGTATTCGCGTAGTAAGCGGGGTAGACCAGCGTTGGGATTTGGATTCGAAGACATTTCAAACATTTACATCCGACTATATACGTGTAAGGTTGAGATGTGTGACTGAACGCAGTCATAGGTCGAAACGTCATCCAAGAAACGTAGTTAGGTACGTATCTAAATATTGACTTCTATAAAAATAGCTTCTATTTCTGTTTGGGACGAACGAACTCAATATGCCAGTCACAAAAAATACATTACAATACCTACTTATTCGTGCCGAAACATTTCAAAGCCCAAATTTGATCTCTGTACAGCATTGAACTATCGAAAGGCCTGGGCTTTCGTCAATACTAAATTATTGTATCTATCATAAATTATTCTACCTATCTAAATTGATGGGATTATTTCCATTAGAATTAGAAATAAAATCGTCGTTATACATTAAATACCTACTTAGTTACAAGTAAGTATAATCCGAGCACGGATTAAATAGACCGTTATGTATAAGATCTTATCTTCAATAGAGAGCAATAGTTCCGGGTCATATTATCGTACAGGGTGGTCCGGAAATACCCCTTTAATCATATCATTTCAATACCCCGAAAAAAAAATTTACCTCCGCATAATAGATTGCGCTTTTTGTGGCATTGACGCATTGTTATTGATATGTGCTGAAATGGAGAAACGTAGACTTTGGTTTACTGAATCATCCAGTATTGACTTAAACTTAACTCGTCATCAGCTCATATTTGTCCACTACTGGAATACGGCCTCTCCAGTTGCATGCCACTGTGATCTGTTTTCGACTTTACGCATCCAGCTTCTGCCAGCCATTTTGCGCATATCATCAGTCCACCTTGCCTGAGGGCGTCTTACACTCCGTCTGCCGAGACGTGGTCTCCACTCTAGAACTCGTTTGCCCCAACGGTAATAACGTTTAATATGGCCGGCCCACTGCCACTTCAGCTTGCTAAACCGATGAGCTATGTCGATAACTTAGCAAGTTTTCTGTCGGATCACTTCATTCCTGATTCGATCCTTCAGAAAAAGGCCTAGCATAGCCTTTTCAACAGCACGCTATGCAACTTTGAGCTTGTGAGCCAACTCTGAAACTGATATCTATACTTATAATAAATCTGTAGAGAGGTCAATTCTGTACATTAAATATATTTTCATAATACCTATCAGGGGGTGATATTGATACCAAAAATGCAAAAATGTTTGTCTGTCTGTCTATCTGTCACTATGAACAAGCGTTTGGCCACCATCCTGCCTGATGTTAAGCAGCGATGTGGTCTACGATGGAGCACACTTGTTCATTAGGTACCTATTCACCCGCGACTTGAAGACCTTCAGATTGTACTGCGCAGGAAATACAGACTCCGGCAAGTCGTTCCACATCCTGGCGGTTCGCACTATGAAAGTGGACGCAAACCGTCTTGTCTGTCTGTCTGTATCTATGTTCCTTATAGAAACAAAACCACTCGACGGATTTTAACGAAACTTGGTAACATTACTCTTCATACTCCTAAGCAGGTTATAGTATACTTTTCATCACGCCACGATTAATAGGAGCAGAGTAGTGAAGGGATTTTTTTTGAAAACGGGACAAAATGCTCCATTTTTTTAGCATCCGTGTGACACATGGCGGTCCGCTCTTTACCCAGCCGACACAGATAACTTCCAAAACAGCCATGCCTCGACAAAACCTGCAACCTGAAAGTAAGAGCGCCGTGGTTTCGGTGTAACTACAGCTCCAGGGCGGGAGCGCTTGCCCACACTGTTCTTAGCCCCGCACTAGGGCTGGCAAGTAGGAGCGACCACTCCTGTTCAGCTGGAGATGCTTCGCTGCCACCTCCATCGGCACAGGCCAGGAACCCCTGGTACGTTCTCCCTCGCGCTATGTATACAACGACGCGTGCTCATCAAGGTTCCATGGCTGCGACCGTGCCAACAGACAAGCCGCTTCGGCGGAAACCGTGCAATACCCTCATGCCGATCCGGACCCCCCCTCCCAACTACAATGACATCATTCCTCCCTAATGCACGTCCACGGTAGAGTGTTAAAGGCATTGGCGATATCGAGAGATACGGACAATACCACTCCCCCCCGGAATACCGTAATGTCCGTAATTTAACGGACCCGGGCTATGGCTGCAACAGTCGAGCAGGGGCCGCAGGATCGGAAACCGAAATGACAGTCCGAGAGGTCTGATCTAATTCCTTCCATATGACTGAAGAGGCGGACAGCGATTATTCGCTCGAAGAGCTTCGCCACCTCGTCCAGCAATACAATCGGCCGGAAGTCGGAAGACGACACCGAGTCGGCAAGGCTCCTCCTTGCTGAGGAGCACCATGTTTGTGACTCTGTGTGGATTTTTTTTTCACGAGTGTATGTAAGTAGTAAGTACTTTATTCTATGAAGTGTTAATTTAGCAGTTCAACATGAGTAATCCAACGAACAGAATATTTCCATTAATGATATACTACGGAACTTTACTCTTGGCAGGATATTTTGAAAAGCAGCATACGACCTTTCTAAACATGTCCATATTTGTACCTTATTACTCTGAAACTATATAAATATGTCGGAGGCAAAGACGGATCGTTCATGATGGGTCACAGATTTCCGAATAATAGTCAGTATTTTAGAATACACGTCTAATTACATACAAATTATTGCAAAACACTTGATGGGATAGAAAGCGCGGCAAGTTTGTTGTGGTTCAGTAAGACGTCTGCCCCAAGGCTTCCAGAATCGGACTGCCCGCTCCAGCATCACATTTCCTTGTATGCTCAGTTTCAGTCGGTATTTCCGAAAGCAGAACTTAAATGAAAGCGATTGGCTGATTAGTCACGAGGTGCCAACCTAACAAACGGATACCGAGCACAACAACAATGCCCAAGTTGCCATTGGCTTGACGCTGCCAACCAACAGAGGGTGTTACATATCAACAATAACAACATAACAAGGCAATTACAATCAACGCTTCCTGAGTCTTAATTAGGTGCTTATCTTATATCTATTCTCCTATTATATCTATTATCTTGTTATTGTAACTTCATCCAGGTTATAATTACAATCAACACTTCCTGAGTCTTAACTAGTCAACAAGTCTGTCAGTACCCAAATGACTAACGCAACTCAACATAAACTTGTCGTTAGCCCCTCTCCGACAAATATATAAAAGGAAAAGCTGACTGACTGACGTCATGAGGTACCAATTCCTGTTTTGTATTTTGCCTGTGTAGTGATAAACATACTTGGCAATTCTTTATCAAATTATTTAAGGGCCTATTTCTCTTTTTGACGTCATCATCGCTGCATACGAAATCGCTTTCCTATACGTATTATCACACACACATAGACAGGTATAAAAAATGTCTGTTTTGATATTAAAAGTAATTTTCGGAACATTGGTGTAATGTCAAATGAAAAGTGTTTCGTTCAAATTTCTTTGAATATTAGTTCGGGTAATACACACATTAACAAGGTCTAGGAATATTTCAAACATAATTATCTAAAATCATACTAACTTTTTGTTAAGACCTATACATTAAAATATACCTTATTTAATATATGATTTAATCTGATAATAATATTTTGGTTAAAATTAAACTAAAAAAACTTAGAAGAAGAAGAAAAACTTCAAACATTACTTTATTTTTTATAACATCACAACCCAGAGCGTGTCTATTCTCATCAAAAAGGAGCCGATTTCACCTGGCTCCCACTTTCCAGGATGTACCTCTGCCTACAGCCAATCGGCTGGAGGTGCGACGGTATTTCACACCGGGACAGTTGCTCACATTGTAACAAGCACAAGTTCGATCGTGTATGGAATTCTGTTTTCATCTTTGGGATGAATCAGCAAAATAGGAGCTTGAGGCTCTAGAGGCAATAGAGAGGCGTGCTAGAAGACTCATAGGTGACGACAGGTTGTTTGATGCTCGACTACAAAGCCTAGAACATCCCCGCAAGGTTACATGCGTATATGTCTTCTATTGGGCGCATTTTGGAGAGTGTGCTACGGAGTTGCATAACCTAACCCCCAGCGCGTTTTTACAATAGATCAACCAAGAGAACGGCAAAACGCCATCCATACCAGTTGGATATACCATTTAGGCGAACCAAACGGTTTGCGTCCACTTTTATAGTGCGAACCGCCAGGATGTGGAATGTCTTCCCGGAGTCTGTGTTTCCTGCGCAGTATCTACAGTCTGAAAGTCGCGGATGAATAGGTACCTTATGAACAAGCGTGCTCCATCGTCGACCACATCGCTGCTTTACATCAGCTAGGATAGTGGTCAAATGCTTGTTCATTGCGTTTAAAAAAAACCCGTTTAAAGAAAACATTTACAAAAACAAATCTGTAGAGTGGCACCTAAGTCATTCCTGACACATCTGCTGCGGTTCTGAATACTCAAAACCAGGGTGTCAATTTTCTGTCTTGGAATACTGCCCCCTGTCTTTATGATGGAAGCTGGTTTTCATGCACAATATGTTCAGGAAAATTCTAGAGAGCTCTTTTCTGAAGCATATCTTAGGCATGATCCATTGAATCAGGGTAAATCAGGGGATTGAGCAGGCCAGTCTAAAGGTTAGATATCGTGCTTTTGTAACCAATTTGTAACGATACGCGCCGTATGTGGACTGGCATTGTCGTGCATTAGCTGGAAATTTGCTGTCTGTGGGTGTTTGCGGTATTTTAGAGCAGTCGTATTGCCTTTTATCCAAACGAGGTCCGTTCTACCGTCAAGACAGACGAATTCGTGCCCAAACCATAATTGTGCCACCTTGATATGGATGAACTTGGGTGCTGGAGTTTCAATCATGTCCACTGGTCTTAACATTCGTTCCTGGTCAAGTGTCTACGTGACATGATTAAATGAACACCGGAGATCCGTTTGACAAAGATTTATAGAAGTTTATGGAGTTTATATCAAGTCATAAGTTTTTGGCTTAGTTTTTCTTCATTTTCTACTAAGTTTTTTTTTAAAAGTTCATCAATAATATTATTGTCAGATTACATAGGCTATTTATTAAATGAGGTTTACTTTAATGTATAGGTGTTTTAACACAAAGTTAATATAATTTTAGATATTCAGGTTTGATTGAAATATCCCTAGACCATGTTCATGTGTGTATGTACCAGTACAATGAATGCCTTCATTTTCACCGCTGTTGTCTACTTGCGTGAAATCGGCGTCAAATTTAGCTTAAAAAATCAAAATGTTATGGGTAAATGCCATTTTATAGGCAATCTGCTGCTCGATCTGGTAACATCAAGAAGCTGCACAGATGCAGCAGATGTCCAGCCGGGATGAACTTTCAGGTCGTTCTTGGGGTTAGATTGGGTGGGACACATACTAAGAGCATCGGTAATATGTGATAGGTGGCTATATGGCCCAATAATCCCTTTGGTACCCTACATCCCTTCGGTCGACTTTTACTAAATATGAATGAATACAATTTGGTATCATTATTTTCACGAACTGGACGATCACGAGGCTGACAGAAGTAAGGATATCCCTACCTCCCTACATAAATAAATGTTAATGAAATTGTTCGTAATGTTTATTACAAGCATTATTTAAAGGATTTATTTTCTTCTGTCTTTCTTCCAGTTGACTAAAATTCTTGGTCCGCTTTCTGCACACAGTTAAACAAATAGCCAGCTTAACAGCTTAAAACACTTATCGACTTCAGGTTTATTTGGCAACACTGTTTTCTAGATTGATTAAATTTTCATTTTCGACTCTGAAAAAAAAAACGGATTATGTTAGTTACTGTATGTCACTTTACACTACAAAAAACGAAAATGAAATTGAACACGATTGTACTCCAATGCCTCATACAAAATGACATAATACTATGCTACCAACGTGAAAATATACCCGATTTTGGGGTGACGCTTTATTGTCATATCAATTTTATTTGATATGGTTATACGTCAAAGTAAAAGGAAATGGATGTTTGTTTACAGATTTCTTTGGACTCTTTTTTTATCATCTATACAAGAAAACGACCATGAATCGTACAGAATATAATACTGTCATCAATTCCTGACAAAGAATAGTGCAAGAAATATAGGTACTTACTCAGAAATATATCCAAAAAGTGCACTGCACACATGCAAATTATTTAGAGAAAAATTGTGCGTGACCGTGCTTCTAGGACGGCATCCAGCCGCGGACTGACGGGGTTGAAGTTGTCAACGCGATGGCACAACAACATTTTTGTATGAGATTATTTGTCAGTTGAATTATTTTACAAAATTATGGATTTTTCTGACTACATTTTGACAAAGCGCTTCTACTTGAATTTAGTTGAAGTATTGTACGATCCGTTCCACATACTTCGTAGCTCAGAGAACAGCCGTAGACCTCTGTGTTGGGCCCCGCGATTGACCTTTTTTTGGCCAAAATCGTCAAACAGGGTTCAGCATTTTCGTATTTTCGGATGAATTATGAATGATTTTTTAAAAAAGCTCTCTATTTGAATCGAGATGAAGAAATGCTCTATCTAACGTATATCAGCATTTATCGTATACGTGTACACAGCAGCCTGTGCTGGGCCTGTAAAATAGGCAAATTCAAGAATTCCCCCTTATTGGCCAAAAAACTTATTCTCTCGCTCTCAGTTTACACTTTTCTAATCCCAAGTGACCGATATGTATATTCTCAATGATGTCTTTCCTTAAACTTTTAGGCACAACTACTCTATTTCCTTTCCATACCAAGCCATATGCTATAGTTAGGTCATACCTGTAATTCCAATATGGTTTAATGACATCTGGCACCGTGGTACTATGCTCGGGCCAGCCCTGCGCCACGCAGCGCTGCAGCTGCTGCAGCTCGGCGTCGAGCGCGCTGCATCGGAGAGCGGCGCCTGCCCGCCCTCACTCACTGCTGTCAGCGCGCATATCTCTGCGCACCTGCACTCATCCCCGCCCTCGTTATGTCTCACGGGTTCATATGCCCGCGACAGCGCATCAGCTATGTATAAATGTTTCCCCGGCTTGTACACTAACTTAAAATTATATCTCTGCAACAATAGGCTTTTTTATAATACTGTGATCAGTGGCTTATGATCAGTTTCAATTGTAATGTCCTCTCGCCCATATATTTAGGCATAAAACTTCTCACATGAAAATACCCAAGCGTAGAGATCTTTTTCTATTTGTGCATACCTCTGCTCCGTACTGGTGAGCGACTTGGATGCGTAGCACACCGGCAAGCCGTCCTGCATCAGACATGCTCCTAGCCCGCTCTTACTAGCGTCTACAGATATTACAATAGGTTTTTCGACGCTGTAATACTGTAATATAGGTTTATCCATAAGACACTGTTTCAAAGCCTTAAAACATTTTGTATGACTTTCATCCCATACCCATTCAACATTCTTTTTAAGTAAATCCCGGAGAACTTTAGTTTTATCTTATAAGTTTGGTATAAAATGTCCTACATAAGTAATCAAACCTAAAAACCTATTCCATAGGGCATCCTGTTAAATTTATACCTACCAAAAGGAGTATTAAATGTACATAAATCCGTTTCTTCCAACTCAACCTGCCAGAAGCCGGATAAAGCATCTAATGTACTAAACACTTCAGCGCCAGATAAATTACTAACGATTTCATCAACAGTAGGAAGTCTAAATGTTCGCATCTAATGGCCAAGTTGAGTTCTTTCGGGTCTAAACATATCCTCAAATCTCCATTTGGTTTCCGAGCTACGGTCATGCTGCTCACCCAGTCTGTGGGTCCCACTACCTTCGCAATAATGCCCTGCGCTTCCATCTCAACTAATTTATCTTTTACTCGGTCTCTAATCGAAAATGGCAATTTACGTGCAGCGTGTATTATTGGAACAGCATCGCTTTTTAATTCAATTTTGTACTTGCGTGGTAGACGGCCAATACCTTCGAACACATCGCGGAACTGCCTCACGTAGTCCGGCACACCCGCGGACTCCACCGACCACACTCTCCGGACTAGGTTCAGTTCTACTGACAACCGCCGTCCTATCACGGGGCCCGAGGGAACATCCGCAACACAGAACTCTAAAATATGATATATATTTTTGTACTGTACACGTAAAAATATCTTTCCCAATACTTTTACATTGGTTCCTGAGTACCCACTTAACTGAATATTTGACTCCACCAGATTCGTATGTGATAAACCGATTCTTTTAAAATAATGAACAGGCAAAACGTTGACGTCGGCCCCCGTATCAATCTTGAAACATATTTGACTGTTATTAATTTTTAAATTGACCCTCCATTCATCGTAAGCATTAGTAACTGGACAAATTACCTCATTATCAGCTTCCTGAATGCAACTCACTCGACATACTCGCGAAAAATGGTTCCGCTTGTTACATCGTGTGCACGTCTTCCCATAAGCCGCACACTGGAATTTGACGTGTGTTCCTCCGCAATACGTACACGTCGCAGCTCGTCTCTGCCAACCCCCGCCGCCGAGGTCTCCGCGCCGCGCTATTCTCCCGGAGCCGCCGCCGCCGTCGCTGCCACCGCAGCCGCCGCTGCCGCCGCTGCTGCCGCCGCCGCCGCCGCGTCTTATTGCACACACTTCCATACTGCTGCGTTCCTCCACGTTACAGTCTCCTTTTACTTCTTGTACCGAATGGTCTACTCGCTTAGTACTTTCCGAATATAACTACGACATCATAGCCGCCCTACAAGATCGATAAGAAAGAGACGCCAAGAGTAAATGTCAAAAACAAGCACGTTTGACAGTGACGTTGACAGGTGCCTTCACTGTGAAAGCCAATCACAACTCGTATCGTGTGACGTCTCACAACAACAACGTCATATACGTTCCAATTAACGCAAAGAACTTCCACACTAAATATACTTACATTCTAAAATCTACACAAATCAAAAATGGCAATTTGTGCAGGCTGCAAACAAGAAATAAAAAACAGACAGCTAATGAAATGCGTTTTATGTGACAGCGAATACGATCTTACATGCGCCAATGTGTCTGAAAAAAGATTTAACCTTTTTTTTCACCCTTGCAATCAAGAGCCTAAAGAGTGGAAATGTCCAAGTTGTATTTGCAAGCAACCTAAAAACAACAATGAAAACACACCTATTAGACCCACAACACTACCAATTCCTGAAATTCAAACAGATGTAACAAATATTACTCTACGAAGACAAACAACGAAAAACACACATGACATCAGCTTTCCAGGGTTTATGAATGACACTAGCGAATCCAACCTCGAACAAACAATCGATGAAAATATGCTCGGCGATACCTTACCCGGTTCGCAACAAAAAAACATAATCGAAAAAATTAGCGAGCTTCTCGACACAAAGCTATTAAAGAATAACTCAAAAATAGTTGAAATCATGAAACAGGAAATTAAGTCTTTGATACATCAAGAGATTCAGATAGCTATAAAAAATCTAAAATCAGATATAGACACCACCATTACTACCGTAAAATCAGACCAAGACGCATCGAAACAAGAACTTGACAAACTTATTGGTAAAATCAACTTCATGGAGAACCAATTGACAACGTTAAAAAATGAAATAAGGAATCTTACCTCACCAACAATGCACAGGGAAACTACACAAAAAGACCATATGAAGACAATAATAATGTATGGTATGGATCGACCAAGCTGGGAAGATGAAAATGAACTGTACCACAACGTCACCTACCTATTCCGTACGTAAACTTAGACGGCTACATAGAAGACCTGCGAAGACTGGGTCGCAGAGGAGTTAGACAACCGGTAGCCATTGAATTAATATCCAAAAGAATGACAAAGTACATAATGACAAACAAACAATACTTTGAGTCTGCCGGACTGGGCCTCTCCTACTTCTTAGACGAAGAGTCGCTAAAACAAAGAAAGGAACTAGTCAAAGTACTCCGCGAAGAAAGGAAGAATGGTAAACATGCAATCATACGCAATAATCGGCTTCTTGTCAATGGGCAGCTATATCAATGCTCTACATCTAACACAACCCCGGATACAAAATATGATACTTTAACAGCCCATAACACATCAGTACCAAATAACTACAGAGATGAGACAATTTCACAAGACAAAAACTCTACTACCGTTGAGACCCATAACTTTCGCATCTAATTTACATATATTATACCAAAACATAGCAGGCTTACGGCATAATATGCCCTTAATAGAAACAGATCCTATATTAAAAGAAAATTCTATTTTATGCATTAGTGAAACGTGGCTGTCAGAAGGAGAAACAGATCTAGCTGAAATCACAGGCTACAAATTAGCAACATTCTTCTGCAGGAAAACTCATATGCGTGGCGGAGTTGGTATTTATATAAAGGAAAATTTAGAGTACATTGAATTGCACAATATCTCAAAGATGTCGTCTGAATTGGTGTTCGAAGTATGTGGTATAGAAGTTCCTGTTTTTCATTTAATAGTCGTATTGGTATATTGGCCTAATAGCTCAAGAATGCCGGATCTCTTTCATGAATCGTTGGAAAATCTCTTGCAAGCTTTACAGCAAAAGAACAAAAAGAAAGACATTATAGTCGGTGGCGATTTCAACATCAATATGCTAGTACCTACACCACCCCGGTTGCGCTTACTGAACCTTTTTAGCAGTTACCATTTCCACCAAAAAGTTCAAGAACCAAACAGAATAACTTCAGAAACAAGTACGTGTATAGATTTAATTTTTACTAATGTTTCACAACCCATTGCGACTGTCAGTACCCATGAATTTGGTTTGTCAGATCATAAAGGCATTATAGTTACTATACCCAGTAATTCGGGCACACCTGCAGAATCATGTTCATGGTACACCTATAAAAGGATATTTAGCGCTACGAACATACAAAATTTTATCACGGAACTAAGTAAAATAAATTGGATAGATATTTTAGACGAAACTGCAGCCCTTGACGAAAACTATAACAATTACTTTACTATAATAAAACATCTCTTAGACCAATGCATACCAAAAGTAAAAATAACACTTAAGAACAAAATTACGAAAACATGGATTACGAAGGGAATAAAAAAATCATGTCATCATAAACGTCTTCTCAGAACGATTACTTTGCAATCAAAAAATACTACTCTCAGAAACCATTATCAACTTTATTCAAAAACTTTAAAAAAGGCAATTAATAAATCCAGGAAATTAGACTTTATTAAAAAACTTCGGAGCTCCAATAATATAACAAAAACAGTATGGCAAATAATAAAACAGACTACAAACAAAATACATAAAATAAATAAATTGAACATAAAACTAGACAAAGGTAACAGTGTGATAGAAGACCCACAGGAAATCGCAAATACTTTTAATAATTATTTCTTGTCTGTAGGTGAAAACTTAAGCAACAAAAGTACATCGGCACCGCCGCTAGGGCGGCCAGTATTGACACCACTCGAAAACTCTTTTTTCATTTATCCCCTAAGAGAAGACGAAGTATTCCTCATAATAAAAAATTTAAAGAATAAGAATAGTTCTGGATTTGATGACTTTCCGACATCATTATTGAAAAAATGTTCACAATACCTAGTAACACCATTAACTTATCTCATTAACCAATCATTTGCTACAGGATATTTTCCTGATCTGCTAAAACAAACTGTAATCAGGCCCTTGCACAAAAAAGGTACTAAAAATAAGACCGAACATTATCGCCCAATCGCCCTCTTATCAGCTTTTGCTAAGGTATTCGAAACTGCAATGTATAAGAAGCTCTATGCGTTTTGCGAGAAATATTGTGTTTTTGATGAAAATCAGTTTGGTTTCAGAAAAGCAAAATCCACTACACTAGCAGTCTTTAGATACATTAATAAAGCTCTAAACATTATTAACGATGGAAAGCATGCAATAGGCCTCCTGCTAGATATGAGCAAAGCGTATGACCGAATATTACATAATATAATGCTGCAAAAACTATCAGGAATTGGAGTACGTGGCGTCGCTCTTCAATGGTTTAAATCCTTCCTAAACAAACGCACACAATACGTAGAAATAGATCATTACAACCATCAAACAGGCGAGATAACCAAAGTCAAGTCTAAAACACGAAACGTACTCCGATCAATACCACAAGGCAGTTCTCTCGGATGCTTGTTATTTTTAATATATATTAACGACCTTCCTAAAGTTATTGAGGACTTCTGCACACTATTCGCCGATGACACCTCAGTTTTAATGTCTGGCACAGACACACATTCATTGAATAATCATCTACGTTCTACGTTCGACACAATCACGACATGGCTCGAAGGTCACAATCTAGAAATTAATCTTAATAAAACCAAAATAATTCAGTTTCACCCGCACCAACGAACGCCACTAGAAATCTCTTTTTCGTATAAAAACGAATCAATTGATTATGTTAATGATTTCTGCCTGCTAGGAATAGATATAGACTCTAACCTTAACTGGAAACAACACATAAACAGATTAAGCTCAAAATTATCTAGTTTTACATATGCACTGTTAGAAATTAAAAAATCCACCGACTTACCAACAGCCATGAAAGTCTACTATGCATACGCGCATACCAGACTTCAGTACGGTATTATACTGTGGGGGAAAAGTACTGACGTACAAAAAATCTTTATCCTGCAAAAGAAATGTATAAGAATCCTGGCTCACATAAACCAAATGACAAGCTGTCGGCAATACTTTAAAAACTACGGAATTCTGACTCTAGCATCAATCCACATTTTAGAAGCCTCACTTTTTGTTAGAAAAAACCAACATATGTTTCCTATCCGTGAACGCCCTCAAAACCTCAGACCTCGTCAAAAATTAGCTACAATTGAATGCAAACTGAAGTTATTAAAGTCAGGCCCATACAATACGTGCGTCGAAATATACAATAATCTGCCACCTACCATAAAAAGCCTGGAAAACCTTGATAAATTTAAAACAGAGTTAAAGAAATTTTTAATAGTCAATGTGTTCTACAGCTTGCAGGAGTTTTACAGCTTTAAATAACTACAACTATAAGTATTTAGTTCTGTTGTGGTCACTTCAACCATTGCATTTTATTATTATTGTGGCAATATTAGTGTTATATAATGAAAGTTTGAAATGTAATTAATAAATTAAATTATTTTTATGTCAATTGCAATGCCCTTGCAGGGCGCATGTTTTGGGACTATGAACTTTACTTGTAATCTACATTAACCACATGTAAGCAATCAATAAATGAAATGAAATGAAATGACATATATCAATTGCCTTTTGTAGATTCAAATCATCTTCACGTAGTAACCGGTCTCTGATAGCCGCACTCTTCACGCCACAAACAAGTCGGTCTTTAATCAAATTATCCCTGAGACTGTCAAACTCGCACGCAGCCGAGAGCTTCTGTAGTTCATACACGTACTGGTCTATGCTTTTTTGGTCTCGAGTAAAAAATTTATGTCGTTCAACAGTCACATTTCTCTTCAACGTGAAAACATTTTCCAACAACTCGAAAGTTTCCTTTAATGTACGGGAGTGAAAGTTGGGTATGGCAGAAGAAGCATAAAAGTAAAATCAATGCCGTAGAAATGCGGTCATTGCGGAGCATGAAAGGGGTGACATTGAATGACAGGATAAGGAATAGTGTGATAAGAGAAAGTTGCGGTTTGAAGGAAGACGTAGTGACCAAGATTGAAAAGGGCATGCTTCGGTGGTTTGGGCATATGAGAGAATGGATGAAAGTCGATTGACGAAAGAGATTTATATGGGTGATGTAATGGGCCGGGTGAGTAGAGGTCGCCCCAGAAGGACATATGTTGACCAGATTGGTGATGTCCTGGCCGAAGGTGGCGTGAAAAGTACTCGAAACCAAAGGTCATGTATGAAAAGATGTATGAATGTAGATGAAGCGAAAGGGATATGTCAGGACCGTGACAAATGGAGATCTGTAGTCTCTGCCTACCCCTCTGGGAGACAGGTGTGAAGTGTATGTATGTATGTATGTACTACATTTTGGCTTTTGTTCTAATATATCTCTACATTGTTCACCAATGACGTGTAATAAAATATTTTTTTGCGATTCGTCAGACTTCTTTGATAACTCACATGCTTCAAAATATATTTCAAATCCTTTTCTCCATTTTCTCCATGCTTCGTACAAATTTCCCGTGACAATGTTTATAGCGTCACTAACAAAAGTAAACGGCCCGGGCGGTGACAGTACAGATTCCATACTTCTTCTTAACTGTTCTCAATTTAATTATACATCAATCGTTCCTAATTTTCCAATACAATAAATTAATGTTGATTGCGCCATTTAAAATAAAGTTCAAGCTCCGTTCCAAACGTGACATTTTATTTTAAAACTTTTTTATGTTACATTTTGTAGATGGCCAGTATCGTATGATGAAAAGTATTTACACTCAATAAAAATAATATGACAAAAACTACATCAATACAGATTTCGTAATTAATTAATTATTATACTATCAAAAACAGCTAAATTATCCTTGATATTGATTTTTAAATTTATTATCAGGCTGTGTATTAACTCGAAATTCTCACGAGATCGGAATATAACGTGATTAGGTACAAATACAAACATTATGTGAATAATTCCCCGAGTAAAATTTTATTATTTTTCCTCAACAATGCCTGGCAATGTTTCATAAACCACTTCAGTTATCGCTCAGGGTATATGCGACCTAAATAAATAGTGATGTGTAGGGTTTTATATTTTATAAAGTATTATTTTCTGTTTAATTTTGGTATTTGAATGTATTCAGTTTTAATTAAGTACTTATTGGAGAAATTGAGTTCCTGCACTGGCAACATTGCATTGTGGGCGGAGCTTAGGATTTAAAAGCAGCTAGCAGCTGTCAGAGAGCGCTGCGGGGATATTTGGGGTCTTGATGCAGGAACGGAAGGCAGTTCTCTCTATCTAAGTACCTGTACAGATAGTGTGTAATAACTGTTATACGTGTACTACAAGTGATCAAATATAATTATATCTGATACCTAATACCTGGTGTTGTGATTTATAATAGATGTGTACTTGAAACCTATCGAAGCTGGCAAAACGTGACTAGATTGCTTCATACGTGGCAAAAAAACAAACGCTTCAGTGAAGATTATGTAATAAAATTATGCGACTTGTTTTTTTATTTTTTTCCATTTCAGGTTGATGACGACATTGTGAAAATCTGTAAGGATAAAATAGTTTTAATAAAAACCCCCTCTATGGGTCGTGGCGAGGGGGCTTAGTACCCGGGTAGGGGCACCCGGTGGAGCTAAGAGGAACCCACTGGGCCGGTCCGTTGCAGACTTGCAGAGTTGCAGTTGCCCGAGAGGGACCGCTGTCCCGGGCTCGCTTTCAAGCGTCATGGGACGCAGCCACACTGAAGGTCGCGGAGGGAGAGGACAGTCGGTATTCCGACCGCCGCTGTCCCTATCTTCCGCGCCCTTGCGGGGCCGCCACCGCTAGATGGCGGCGTGGAGGGGCCGCAGGGGAAGAGGAGTGTCAGTATTGCGGTGCGCTGCGCTCCCTATCCTCTGCGGTCGAATGGGTGGAAGATGTCGGACCCTACGAGATCAGGGGTCCGACGCCGGCGGGGCGGTTGGGTTGTGGTCGTCCCGTCGCCAGCCCTGTAGTTCCGGGCGTATAGAAAAGAATAGGACTACGGTATTCCCTGCCTGGCGTATAAGGCGTCCTAAAAGGGGTCCTTGGGGTCGTGGGTGTCGGAGTGGTGTCCCCGGCACCTGCATGGACGGCCCCGGGAAGGGCGGCGGTTACCCTATGGCCTGGTAACTGCCGCCGGTGAAGGAGCTCGCTGTGGCAGACACACCACCGTCTGCCCCGAGCCGGAGTCCGACAGGACCGATCGCTTGGGTGGGTCCTGATGCAATTCCTTCGGGTACTCCCGGGGCCCGCCCTGCTTGCGACACGGAGGTCATCATGGGGTAAACCCCCATGATGACCTCCGTTGGTAAGAGTCCGACACTATCTCGTTCGCTAGTAGTAGTTTACGGGGTTGAAGTCGGTTCTTTTTTTTGTTAAAACTATTTTATTTTACGATTTTGAGTGATGGGTCGACCGAACAAGGATGCTCAAGGAGAAAAGAAGAAAAAAATAATTAAGACCTTTTTTTACTTTTTATTTTTGTAATGCATGTTCAACACTATGGATAAATCATAGTACCTACAATGCGATATTGCTTGGTAATGATACCTAGATGACATCTTCGTTAGTTCTTATTCTGTTAGTTGGTATAAAATCTAAAGTACTGAATTAATTTAGATAAAACTTTAATGGGACCATCTTGAAAGTAAACCCTGTCGAATGCAAAAAGAATTTTCAAAATCGGTTCATAAACGACGAAGTTATCCGCGAACAAGCATAAAAAAGCATATATACTGTCGAATTGAGAACCTCCTCCTTTTTTTTAAAGTCGGTTAAAAATGATTAGCATTAGTGGACCGAATTGAATGAGACGAATACTTAAGTCGAAATGGAAACGACACTTTTGAATGACATAATATTATATTGTACCTACGTATTATTCTATGTGTGAATTGTGTTTACATGAAAATGTGTAAAATCTTATGAATATTGACATCGTGCACTTGAGATTCGGTACAGATAAAATATTAATGAACTTAGAAAATGTAATACCGTTGTTTTGAAACAAATATAGAAACGAAACGAAAGTTACGAAAGTTAAAGTAAAGTTAAAGTTACTCCTTCACCACTGTGTCGAAACGTCGAGTAAAATAACAAAGGTAAGCTCGAGCTTGTCTTTGGTTATATTCGCGCCTATATACCCGGTGAACAATATTGAGTTATAATGTCTCTTTTTATTCTATGTTTTGTGGACAAAGATACTGAAAGAACGATGTATTTTTTTATTGCAAACAGCTATTAAATATTAAGAAACGACGTGGTCTATGTCGTCACTGGAAGATAGGTACTTACCATATTATTCATAAAGTCGGACCAGTGCAAGTGCACTGTTAGTAAACGTTAGAAAAGCTGGTCGCTTATACCCCAGAAACGGGAAAACTGGTCCCTTTATTTATAGAAACTTTGCACAAGCATTTGACCAACATCCTGCCTGATGTTAAACAGCTACTACTTAATTGACATTTTGGCTTGTTTATGATAGGTTTACGGCGGTTAGTCTATACTGCGCAGCAAACACAGAAAAGTTTATCATTCCACTATCTAGTTTGCATTATAAAAGTCGACGAAAGCATTTAGTGAGGTTAATTTATATTTCCACCTCATGTACCTTGTGAATCCAATACACTCTAACTACGAAATTACAATTATATAAATAAATAAATACATAAATAAATATTTTACAACAACACACACATTGCCTTCATCCCATGTTAAGTAGCTAAAGCACTTGTGTTATGGAAATCAGACAACGAGATATATTTACTTAAATACTTTTTTCTTCTTTTAAATACATACTTATATAAATAAATACGCGTCTCAAAGTTTCGAACCGTTTTTTGATGTTCAGTCAACAATTTTCTTTATAAGTTTTATAGTGTTTAGTATCAAAATAAACAATACAATCTATACTAATATTACGAGTATAAAGCTGAACTGTTTGTTTGTTCGAACGCGCTAATCTCGGAACTACTGGTTCGAATTGAAAAATTATTTTTGTGTTGAATAGACCATTTATCGAGGAAGGCTTTAGGCTATATAACATCACGCTGCAACTATTAGGAGCGACGAAATTATGGAAAATGTGAAATAAACAGGGAAAATTATTCATCCTTGAGGGCTTCCGTTGCGTGCGCTGCGAAAACGGTTCAAGATACCAAAAACCTGTAGTCAACCCGAGCCGCAATGGAACTAGATGTGTTGTTAACAAGATAAGGGAATACGAAAATACTAAACTGCGACGAAACCCATAAATAGAGCTCACCATGCGGTTGGTCCCATAAGCGGTTAATAATTAACTTAGTCTATTAAAACAATGCATAAGTAGAGCTCGCGTTGACTACGAAAAAACAATCAGTGCCAAATCAAATCAGTGTGGTCAAATCAGCCGGCAGGCTCCGACCAAATAGGTACAGTTAAGTTGACCCTGGAATTTGATAATATGATTTCTATCTACGTCTTGTTTTAGAAGATCAAAGAAAGATACGAAACACGGAAGTCGATCAACTACAGTAAAATAATAACTGCCTCTTTCAAGTTTTCATTAATCGACTGACATTCTAAATATTAATATATAGCTACCAAGACTGTCACAACTCGGCACCACTTTATCAAATTGTTACTTTCATTCTATATGACGTAGCATATTTCCGTCTACCTATATTACAATCAAACAGCCAAATCAACAGACAATTCGACAAATCAGTTTTGTCATGATAATTTAATGTGAAGAGTTCTTAATTCTTGCTACGACATTTTATCATGACAGGAAGATCTGGAGAGGCTCGTTAATGTCAGTAATAAGGAAAAACGAAAGGCAGAAATATACGAAAAAAATCACGCAACTGCCTAATGATGTTATAAAATTCCATCCAACACGAAGGTTAAGGCTTCAAAAGATATTTATGGAACGACACCCGTCCACATTAATATCTTCGACATCTATGTCGATGAGCTATGTCATGTATGTTATTATGTTTAGTCCCATTATAATCGTGGAAAGTCGCATGGAGAGTCTTGCTCGATCAGACTGTAAGTATGCATTTTTTTATATAAACGTAGATATTTTATTTGTAATCCTGATCTACTGCCATTTTTTAAACAAAAATTTTAATTACAAAAATAATATTATTTTTGTAATTATCAAAACTTTTTAACTTTTCACATATAATCAAATAAAGTTATCTACAGTTTTGACTGTCAGCATAATTAATCATATTATCGTCAATATAAAACTTAAAAATTTGCAGATTCACAAAAAAAATATTCGTTTAGGCTAGGTGGTCCCATTGTAAAATCGGTCCAAAATGATGTCTACAATTAGCCTTTAGCGGGGATAGGTCGACTTAACCAGTAACCCTATATACATGTATATAAAATAGTTATAGTTGCAACACAGTAAGCATATACTGCAGTAAGTAAACACACTGGAATGGAATGAGTTGGCATTGACGTTAATCATGTACAATATCTTTCAACCAATAAAGATTTTTTTTTGTAAACTGTTCAGTGGTGAATTAATGAAATGCTCTTTATTGTACACTATACGTTACAAAAGTAAAATGGACAATGGTATGATTACAAAGGGCGATCTTATGCCTCAGAGCAATGTATTTCAGGTAACCTAGTAAAGTTAGTATTAAGTAATTACATATCAGTAACGAGTCTATTAACTTCGTATTATACATGGAAAGATTACTTATAAAGTAGGTTTTCCACCACTCGCTAAGTTAAAAGTTTTAATAAATGTGTTTAGAAATACATCTTTTTCCCAAACGTATAGTTGTAAACTGTGATTATATTTTTGTATGTAGCAACTTAAGACTAATAGAATACGAAGTACGGAAACAAATTTAATTGTAAATATAATTTGCAACATAAAATATTGAGTCACGTTAACTGTCCGATGAAGGTAATTAGGCACAGGAAATTATTATTGTAACTTACCCACGTTAATTGAAAAGGGGTAGGCAGAGGCACTTGCTTAGTAAGCAAATGCCCACGGTTCACCAAGCGTATTTAACCCAACGTGACAGGAGGTGAGCCCAACGCCGTTATAGGGTTCACACACCTTGTGGTGTGCGGGTTTCATCACTATGTTGTCCTTCACCATATACGAGTGTTGCGTTGCGTACATAGGCTCTGAAAATGAGTCCCAGTGGTACACGTCCAGTAAGTAGCAGGACGAGATGAATTGAAAGAGATGGAATAAAGATATTGAGTATTGCGTATTGAGATCCCATAGGTATCGGGAAATATTACTATTCTTTGGTTACACGCCCAGGAATCTGGTATCGAAAACGGGAGACCTCTTGATCAGATGCTCTTTTGTAGTGGATGCCCTGCGATTTCATTCGCGTAGTTTCAGTAATCCATACAAACTATAACGTCCTCTATTTAGTGACGAGTTCCACAGGATATGGATAAAATGTAGCCTATAAATACATAGTCTCAGGCTCTAAACTATCTGTATACCGAATTACATATAAATCGGTTTAGAAGTTTTGGCGTGAAAGTGAGACAAACAGAGTTACTTTCGCATGTATAATATTAGTATTTATTCATATTATATTGCACTCATGTTATACACAGGGTTTTAAAAATAAATTGTCTTTAAAAAAACTTCAAAATTTAAACGAGGCTACAAGTTAAACACTTTACAAATACACGATACGATTATTGTATCGCACCAAAATAGTGAGACGATACAACGGAAACAGACAGTAAGCGAGAGGGACATCGAGCATAACATGTCGCAAACGTGACTAGAATACTTCAAGTGTTGCCATGCGCTTGTTTATCTCGATTATCCGACACATTACTCTCTTCGTTCGTAAAATGAAACGATGTGATATCTTCTTTCTCTCCTTTTTTCGATTCTGTTATCTTCCATCTCACTTTTTATGTTATTTCGCTCGTCTTCGGAGGGTTGTGTTTATCATGCTTTGTTGCTTATTCCTTAGCAGTTTGCGTGTTGATGAGTGCTTGCATATTTCATGACGTTATTCTTTTTGCCTTGCTTATCTTTAGGCAAGGGTGAAAAATTCTGGCTGAGAACCTTTTGTAGGTATGTCTCAATCTATAGAGTTTGTTTTATTAAGCTATATTTTATTGTGTGGTTATTACATTGTGCTTTAACATAAGAGAAAAATACCCAAGTACCTACATTAATTGAAAATATTGAAAAGAGACACGAATACCTAGTGCTAGTTCAATGAAAAAAGTATTTTGAGTACTCTAATAAAATTTATGAAGTATTCCTTATATATTTCTTCTGTCTAGCATTTACTTTTGCTGGAAAATTTCCAGAGACCTTTTGAACCATATACCACAGCGGATTTTTGATGTCCTAATATCTGTCCTTATTGTTGACACTGGTTCGTAGATTTTTTAATTAGCCACTTGCACTATTTATGTTGAAAATCTCTTAACCATAGATTTCTTTCTAAGTATATCGACCCACAGTCGACAAGTACACAATCAACAACAACGCCAATAGTACTTTGTAATGTTATTAAATGTGCGAATGCATGAATGCATTTTGTCTTGTTTTTTGTGCTTCTACTGTCGTTAATAAATGTTCTTTCTTTCTTTCTTCATGCCAAAGATCAGTTGTTTAGATTCAATGTGTATTTTTTATTATCTATGTATTTCGATTGTGTAAATTCCCTTTGTAAAGATTATAAATATTATTTATCGGTGTAATGATACTCCATATTAAAAAAGACGTTATTAATAGTACTTAAAATACTAGTTGCATATTCCAAATTTAACTACACTCGGGAGCAATGAAAAGTGGTCAGTTGGAAAATTTCAAAAATCTCTAAAATTAAGAAAGCTAGCTTAATTGAATAAACTGAGTTTAATACGCCATTTAATAGCCCTTAAATAAAAATAGTCAAATTAATAAACATATTTATTTTATTTACAAAAAAATTAAATAAACAAAAAATACTGCAAAACTATCTTTGAAACCAAAGTACATAAAGCCAAGAAACATAAGATTTTGTATTAACGTAATGATTTTCTTCTAATCTTCAATACTTCGTATTGCCTCCTCGTGCGGGATAAACGCATTTATGCGGTTTGGCATACTGTTTACCAAGTTCCTGGGGTACTTCCTCCGAGGCGAAGAAACTGGCTTCTTAGCTCAGTTCCCGTAAGAAAGCGATCACGAAGCATGGTGTTTATTAAGTATCGGTCTTCTCGGGCTGTGGTACACCTGGTTCTGCCTGTTCCTGGTCTGCGTAGGTTCGAGCCAGTTTCCAGGTGACGTCGACGAACATTTTGCACGGTTGACAGTGATGCACCCTTGCTGTACTTCGCTGACTCCAGCCGATGTCCAGCAAAGTGTATATTCTGGCACATTGTTCAGGTGTACGAGACATTATTTTTGCTTGAAAAATAAATATTTTTTACTATCAACATGGTTATACCAAATTAAGTGACAGATTAAAAACAAAGGCAAAAACAAATACAGTAAGTTCTGAGCTCCAAATTAAAAAATCTCATTTTTTAATTTTTATGATATACATTTGCAAAAACTAAGAAGTTTAAGAGTTTCTATTTAAAGATTATTAAATGGTTTATTAAATTCAATTTATTTCATTTTAAAAATCTCGAAAATTAAGAAAAGGAGCATTTTCTTAATTTTCGAGATTTTTAGAATTTTTCAACCGACGACTTTTTATTGCTCCCGAGTGTATTTGGATCAACTGTTTCAATCTTTTATACAAAAACTAATACGTAAGAACGTCGTTCTTTAATGTTCCTATAACATTTTATTCAAGTTTACTCGTTGGTACAAGTCTCCCATCTGTGTGTACACAAACCATTCTGTAGATTAGATCATAATAATATTTGTAGGTGTATTTTGTCGATTACAGTTTATTTCTGCGTGCCACTTGAACGCTGGCTTGTTTCACGTAAATCTTCTAATAATAGATCTTCGCCTTCTGCGTTACGACAATCACTCAATCCAATATATTTTGAGAAACACAGTTTGTATCTTCTAAAACGCATTCGCAAAGTACCTATTACCGTATATTTCAAGTAGTATTTTTTTTAAATGCGCATGAAAAGTAAAATGGTAATCTTTCACTCTAGTTTTTACGTCTCCATCTAACATTTATCTTTATCGTCGTATCTGGCTTCTGGGCCTATTCTTGAAAATTTAATTAACACTTTCTTGGGTCGCGGAGGGTCGCTCCCTCGATCAATCGATCTGTGTCTCGGAAACTTTCGAATCAAATTTCCGGCAGGACGTGTGACGAAGGAACGAGTCGCCCACAAGATATGTTATGCAAGATACTCTCGCATGGGACTCCCGAGGTTTATGCTGGTGAATCCAATTCCCCGAGGGTCCTGGCCGACATCGCAATAATATTAGGATAGGATTTTGTTACAGAATAATTAAATTAGACCCGAAGGAATAGAGCATAAACACTTTCAAAACAGGATTATGAATAAAAAGCACATCTGCGAATAATGCCGAAAAATAATGCATTCTGCTAAAAAAACAAAAAAGCGGTCAGGATTTTACTACCCAAGGCATTTTTTTTATCTACGTTGTTTTTTCAAGTCTTTAAACCTTTTTGCACGTCACAATCTGCAGTGGAAAAAAAATAATTCGAGTGTTGTTGTTGCTAACAGGCTTACATCAACGACATGCTCGAATTGTTTTTTTATGTTCATCCATTTGGACAACAGTTCAGCTCTACGCAGTGCGCAGGCTGTACCGCGTCCGATATGAAGGTGATCTATCATCTTTATGACCCCGAACGTAAGCCTAGGCTCACAACTACGGTTGCTGGAAATCACTGTAGTACCTATAAACTTACTAGCATATACTGACAATGTTGGTTTTAGTGTACGGCATATATTATTGCTGACGTTTCAGGTTTTTTGATTTGTTGAAGATTTGATATTTCTTGTGCATCTTCTAATAAGATAAACATAAACTTTGAAGATAATTAATGCACAAAATAAGATGTTTAACCCAAAATTATTAATGAGATATAACTAACGCATTATTTCATGTCGTAGCGTGCTAGTTTGGGGCTTAATAATAATTATACGAGTTGTATTTCTTCCAATACATGGCGCACGATGCGACCGAATGGATATATGGGATATCTGCAAGAGTTGATTGGGCGATGGGTTGACCACCTAAACCACATTTACTGAAAAACTTTAAACATCGGGTTGGGCAGAGGCAGCTACGTAAACATTACTAGAACCACTAGTTCAGTGCTTCAGGTCAGTTCAGATACATCGCAGTAGGAAGGCAAGTTAAAAGAGATGTAGTAGCATATAAGACGCATATGAACGAAATTATTTTAGTAAATTGAAAAACTGCTAATTCCGAAAACAAAAGTAGAACTAAGCATAATAAAATTTCAACTTGGCATTTCGACTTATTATTATAGCTGTTGATTTACCCTACTTTACAGTTTCAGAATTAGCGATCTCGGGTGGAAAGATTCTTTGAAAACCCTGTTGTAGTTTAAAAAGCTATTTTGCACCCGGCTACTTTTCTTTTTTGATGAAAACAAAACCGTTCTGAGTACAGCTAAGTGCTCTAAAACTATCAAGATTTTAGGCACGCGAAAGTGTATTGCTATTTTACTTTGAACTACTGGCTGCTCGGTTTGATATTACAGAAATTTACGCTTTAAGTAACAGAAACGAGGGGTGTTTTTACTTTGTGCTCAAAGGAATTCGTGATTACGTGAGATGTAATGAACACTTATAAAAGCGCTGAACTAAAATTAACGCTACTAGATTCAGTGCAATCGACATTCGTATTAATTCTTAGGTATACGTGAATTTCGTACGGCAATCAACTATATAAATCAAATACTTGTTTAACAGGAGTATACCTATAGATAAGGCGAATCATGAAACCCAGCATGTACAAATTATACCAGGCTTAAGTGAAAAGAGCTGTAAAAAGATATAAAGTAAATTTAATGTTTAGCTAATTAACCTCGATAATATTGTGCAAAATTATTCAATTACAGTAATGAATGAATATACTCTTTATTGCACACTGTACATTACAATAGAAAAATTATGTGGTGTGGCCACTAAAAATAGAAATATGACCATATGACAATAGAAAAATTGCAAACGCAAAAGCGATTTCTTCCAGGTAAACTAATATAAAGATAAAAGGAGCAAACAGATAGCGTAAGTGCTGGCAAGTGTTGCTATCTGCTCGATAACGTCATCAATATACCAAAATAATAAAAATACATAATATACAAAGTCATACCTAAACCTAGTAATAAATATATACCACATATAAATTAACATATACATATAATACGCGTAACATTACGCGTAAAAAATTTATACATGTAAAATTTGAATGATGTATTTCTTTAATCGCGTTAATTTTGCTCAGCCTAAGATGTGACCATATCGTCAGGCTAGTATCGAATAAGCCCTGCAGTTCCGGGCGTAAGAATAGGGCTGAGGTTCTCCATTGCCTGTCGTACGAGGCGATTAAAAGGGCATTGGGGGGTCGGTCGCGCGCAAGGCAGGGGCCTGCACGCGAACTCCACCGCCCCCCCACCGAGGGCGACGGTGCCACGTGACTTCGGCACTTTCGCTAGATGTTGAGGCAAGCGGGGAGGGCCATAAGTGCCTCACCGCAGGGTAGAGGGCCCGCTTAAAATCTCACAGCGGGCCCTGCACGGCCGGTGCCCTCCTGGATGTTGTACTCCCCAAGGTGTTCGGGCGGCACCGGCTTTTTCACACGTAGAAGTCACCGGTTTTAAGTGGCCATACCACATAACCTCGTCGTCTCCCCCGCAGACGACGGGGTATCCGAAGGGATTCTCCCCCCGTCAAAAAAAAAAAAAAAAAAAGCTTTGTACCGAATGGGATAACACATACAACTAATAGTAATGTGTGTATTGTATGAAAATAGTCTAAATATAACCAAAATATTATTTACCACATAAAATCATTTCTAAACTAGCTCTAGTCCGCGCGGAATAGTGTCTTCGGGCAGCAGATTTAATAATAAAGGCGTCACATTTTGTAAGTACTTCTCCATTTATGGCACTTACACTCATTTTGTCTCTTGGTTTGAACATATTTTAGAGAATAGATGAAGGATAGCGGAAGGTGACATGAAAAGTACCTACTCGAAACCGAAGATTTTTGCTGTCAAATTAGTGTTTTGTTTTTGCTAAAAATCTGACTAATTACCTTTTTCCATAGAAGAAGTACAAAAAAGAGCAAATACTAATTGTCCCGGGTGAAGATCCGAACCTCCTCATCCTGCATTCACTTCAACTTATTGACCGTTGTCCACTATTTCTCACCGATAGTGGATATTCCATCTGTATATTAATGTAAATTTTACAGTTTCATTTTAGATCCTGCGTGCATTTTACCTATGCTCAAGGAATTTTGGAATACATTTTAAAAGCATGGACCTCCAGAACTCTTAAAATCCTATCAACCAAAGAAAGTTTCATTACGTTACGTTCAGCCGTTTGGGAATTGTCGTTTATGGACGTTCCTACGGGAACCATGTTGTTTTCCGAGATAAAAGTTACCGTATATATTAAATGTTATTCTAGTGTATAAGGTATCTGCGTACCAAATTTCATCAAGACCTGTGCAGCCGTTTTGACGTGATTAGCGGACAAACAGACAGACACACATTTTTTCTAAAATATGAATTTCGACTTCTGTAACGGCAAATTGATATACTCCACCGGTGTTTATGTAAAAAGAATCAATTTTCAGTTTTGAACCCTGAATATTATAACCTGTTAAACTGAAGTATTAGTAGACTCGATAAAATAATTCAATCATAAAATACATTAAAAAAGTCTGAGAAATACGCGCTTACTAACATTTTATAATGTAATATTAATGTTTTATGAAATTCGTATATCTATAATCCTATCACTACTGAAACAAAATAACCTACAATGAACATCACGTCAAACAATCTCCACTTGCTACCTATTTTGATTCCTGAAAATTTCCTATGTACTAAAAAATATTATTTATTCAAACAATATGTCTGTGTGACAAGAAAGCAAAGCATTGACTACAGATTTAGCGCAGATATTCAAATCCCAGTGAATTCTTACGCATAAATGGTGTTCGTGACATCGAACATAAAGCTGCTTACAGCTTGCGACATAGAAACGTGACGACATGATTAAGACAAAGAATACTACGCTTTCATCCGCTGAACCCGTTGAGTGAACACATTCAAGATACCGAGTGTCTCACTAAGCATCGGCAACTAGGCACCATCGAATCCCTTTATGTATAAGGCTAACATATACTGAACCAGCTACGGTTCGTTAAAGTAGCAGGACGTGACGTCAAAAAATTTTTGCTTGACCAAATCCTGCTGGACTTTCAACGAAATTGTCACTTGGACATTTTTTTGCAAAGACACGACTTGTGCTATTTTATTTTTATGTACCTAACGTGTTGGTTATTGATTCATTTCATTATCAGCAACATGATATCCACTGCTGGACGAGGGCTTCCCCCAATGATTTCCATAATTTGGGGCGAAATGCCAATAATCGACAAGCTTGGCAGGCGGGTTGGCGATCGCAATGGTGTTGTGGTTTAACACACAGAGAGAACTCTCTACGGCCCGTTTTCAGTAGAGTTTCCTCGGTCGCCTCTTACAACCCCCACGATGACGGGAAAAGTTGGACTGGGATGGTCACGCATGTATTCTATTCGCCGTTACAATACGGCCAATGGCTGTGATTGATTCATTTACAACGTGAAATAAAAATGTGACAAACAACTTTCTCAAAGGAACTCTAAGTCAAAATCTAAAAAAAATACCTCACTGTGGCAAAAGATAAGTTTGCGTGAAGAGGCACATTTCTTTTTTCGTTTTTTGACAAAGGGATCCACGGGAAAAAATATTTGGTATCATGACCTGAGTGACTTGAAAGAGTTTGGCTAGTATTGTGATGGATAACGCCGATAGAATTATAACGTAGAAGTAAAACGCGAGAAAGTTTTCCGTGTTGCCGTTGCGACAATTTTTTATTTGAGGACCCAGAAGCTCTACAACAGTACAAACTCGACGCTGAACGAACTCTCAACGTTATCGTGCAGAATATTAGAAGCATTCATAAACATTTTGAAAACCAGTAGTACCAGCCAGTAAAGCGTTGCGCGATCTAGACGTGAATAAAACCAGTGGCTCCGATGGTATTCCAGCTATTGTTCTCAGGATATGTGCGCCTGAATTGACTCCTGCCTTGACGCGCCTGTTTCGCTTCTCCTTGGGGGCCGGAAAATTACCAGACTTTTGGAGGCTTGCTAATGTTCAACCAGTATCCAAAAAGGGTAGTCCTGCTACAGACCTATCTCAGTCACCTCCGTCCTCTGTAAGACGATGGAACGTGTACTGAATAGCAAGCTGCTGACGCATCTTGAAGCGACCTCCTCCTCCTCAATGGCCTCCTCTCTGACCGACAACATGGCTTCCGCCGAAACCGGTCCACTGCGTCACGCACATATGGAGTGATATATATATAATATAGTCTGCATTTCCCATCGGTCTGCTTCTTCCAACTGCCATACCAAAGACGAAACAAACCACCACAGTACATCAGGATGCGAAAACCTAGCTGGAACCCTATACACAAAAAGACACAACAATTTAGTACAATATATACACTGGACCCTAGCCAAAAACACAACTTTTGAAGTACCAACACTCTGGTGGAAACACTCGCTCACAAAACCATTCGTCATTGAGAACAACACAGCCAAAATAATGTGGGAAATACCTGTACAAACTGACATTACAGTGGCACACAATAGACCAGACATAATGTACATCGACAAAACTACCACCACACATACCTCATAGACATCACCATACCATCAGACTACAACATAGGAGCTAACGAAATAGAAAAGCTTAGTAAATACCACCTCCTCAAAACTGAAATAGCACGTCTCTGGAATACAACTACAATAGTAATACCGATAGTGATAGGAGCAACAGGAATAATAGCCAAAATCCTTACCCGATACACCAACCAAATAAAAAACAAAATAAACATACACATACTACAAAAGTAGGCATCAATACATACTTGTACAATAGTCTCCAAAGTTTTAGGAGGCTCTGTATATCAGCTGGAAGACACTGAACCTTCCCCTCCCTGAGGGTTTCAGGGCGGAAGGTCAGGAAACACCGATCACAACGGGCGAGAATAAAGAAAAAACTTTAAAAACATAATATAATCAAATCCTGCTTCCTTGATCATGAACTACCCTTGGGATACCTTTTCCAAGAAAAATATAATCATCAAAATCGGTTCATAAACTCTCTTCTCTTCGGTCTTCCGCGATTACATTTTTTTATATATTAAATGTTTGAAGAATTTGTCCCAAAAAAAAAACAAAGGAATTTATTTTCATAATAATACGTGAAATGAAATGAACCGCACCGTCTCTATTCAAGTAAGAACTCGATGATGTGTGTATATATTTGATACGTACCGTATGGTTGCGACGTTAGTTGCAACGTTAGTTGCACGTCGCAACCACGCTGCACAAGTGCTAGGGCTTATCTAAATATATAAAAGGAAAAGCTGACTGAATGACTGAATGACTGACTGACTGACTGACTGACATATCAACGCACAGCCTAAACGGCTAAACGTAGGGACTTGAAATTTGGAACGGACGTAGCTTAGGTACCATAGGGGTGCACTAAGGAAGGAATTCCCAAAATTATTACGGGAACGGGAATTAACGGGATTAAACGTTTGTATGAAAAATCTAAACCGCTCAAGGTAGACGCTTGAAATTTGGGATGCAGATACCTTAGTACACTTAAAGCTTAGGTGCAACAGGCTATTGGAAAATTCCCATGGGAACGGTTTATATAGTCAAAGTCAAAGTCAAAGTCAAAGCGTTTATTTTTCATCTTAATAAGTGCTATAACATACAGATATACAGTAGCATAACACAAAGCTTGATGAACGTCATTTATGACTTTAAAACAAAAGTAATCGTCCCCGGTTCGAATTAATTTCTTTTACTGGCCAGAAGAACCTGGAAGAAACTGGCATCTTTTCAAATCGCCAAGGCTTACTGCTAAGTATACTTAACATAAATATGACTTAATACTCATTTAACAAATGCTTGATGGCCGGATGCTTGCCTGACTGGTGAACAGCTCAAGGGCACTAAATGATATTAACATTAAATAAAACAAAAGAGTTCCCCTGTGGGTTATGTAACTAAACCCCTCAGAACATGCAAGCAACCACCCAGCTCATTACCAACATTAGTGATGTGGAATGCCTTAGATGTCTTAATACTTATGTTTTACATCTTATTTTATATATATAAAGTTATCGGGAAAAAACGTTTGTATGATAAACCGCTCAAGTTAGACGCTTGAAATATAGGATGCAGATACTACTAAACTACGCTAATGAAATCGCGGGGCGTCCACTAGTATATTATAAACTAATAGGAATGTCATTAGGACAATAAGGCTAAGTCTTAACCGACTTCAAAAAAAGGAGAAAGTTCTGATGTTTTTAAATTTTTTCTAGAGGTACATAACTTTTGACTGGTTGAACCGATTTTGATGATTGTATATGTAATGTGATGTAATGCTTCCCGTGTGGTCCCATTTAAATTTGGTTCAGTTCCGACAAAGCCATCTAGGAGAAAAACCCAAATCTGTCAATGTCTACTAGTTTGTCTCAATTCTCATTTAGGACACTTGTTGCGTATAAATCTAGAGCATACAAAAATATTTACCAATAACATAATACAACACAACACACTCTTGTCTCGATTCAGCCGTCTTATTTAGTTGATATTTCTTAGCTGCAATAAAAACGAACATGGCTTAAACTAATATATATATATACTAGCTGCCCCCGCGAACTTCGTTCCGCCTTAGAGGGGATACCTAAATTTTCTAAGTTTCCGCGCAATTCTTTATTTTTTTTCTATCATAAGAACCTTCTCCTTCCCTCGGTTCTAAGCTACACCTCTACAAACTTTAAGCTAAATTAGTTCAGCCGTTCTTGAGTTATAAGTGTAGTAACTAACACGACTTTCTCTTATATATAGATAGCCGGTACCCGCGACTTTGTCTGCATACTTTTAATTTGAATATTAGATATTAGATATGGATTAAAGGAACGGTATAGATTTGGATATAGCATTGAGTGGCAGAAAGTACTCAGGAAAATGTATTGGTCACTTGTGTCCAAGAGACACAATAACCTAATTAAAATGACAATGACCTAATTTAAAACATTTTTGTATACAACGTTTGCTGTTTTGTTATTATTTTTTAAAATGTGGAGATTGTTTGGACTCGACACTCGCGAGCAGGCCACGTACAGTTGGCCATGCGAGAAACAGATTTTCTCTAAATGGACACCTGCTACTTTAAGTGTTTGCCCTTGCGCTTTGTTAATGGTCATTGCGAAGGCTGGTTTGAGGGGAAACTGGATTCTTTTAAACTGAAAAGGTAAATCTGTAAGGATCATGGGTATGCGGGGAATCAAAACTTCTTCATCTTTAGCTATTCCTGTCATTATAATTGCTCTAATAATATTGCGTCCTAGCAACGTAATTTGCAATCGAGTGCCATTGCATAGTCTCGGCGCTTCGAGATTTCTCATTAACAAAACTGGAACCCCAACTTTCAGTCTCAGCTTATGAGACGGCACTCCTGACAGCTCCTGACAGCTGGTTTCGTAGTTCCCGTTCCGAATCAGTTCCGTTCCGTTCAAATTTCGGAATTCCGTTTGTAGAAAAACTCTGCACATCCTAAGAGACCTACGTACCAAGTCTCATGGTTTTATCTTAAAAATGACGAACACCCATACAAACTTTTAACCCCTATTACACCCCCACACTGGTAAAAAAGTAAAAATGCTAAAACAAACGATTTTTGTATCTTATTTAGAGGTAGTGCTTAAATACAAAATGTTTTTATCTTAAAAAATTACGAACTTCATACAAACTTTCAACGTTTATTTCATCCCCTCACAGTTCGAAATTTCAAAAACGCTAGAACAAATGTTTTATTATTTCTTATCAAGTGCTTAAATATAAAGTTTCATGGTTTTATCTTTTAAAATTAAGAAATCCCATACAAACTTCCATCCCCCTTTTCAACCCCTTACCACCCCTATTTTGCAATAAAAAGTAGCCTATGTTCTATCTCAGGGTCTAAAGATTGTCTGTGCCAAATTTCATTAAAATCGGTTGAGAGGTTTAAGCGGGAAAGCGTAACAGACAGACAGACAGACAGAGTCACTTTCGCATTTATAATATTAGTAAGGAAGTAAGGATATATAAGAGCGTCTGTGACCCAGTTGGTCAGATACTTGACTTGGAACCGGGAGGTCGCGGGTTCGATTCCGGCTACTGGACGTGTACCAATGGGACTCTTTTTCAGAGCCTATGTACGCAACGCAACGCTCGTACGGTCAAGGACAACATCGTGATGAAACCCGCACACTACAAGGTGTGAACCCTATAACGGCGATGGGCTCACCCCCTATCACGTTGGGTTGGTGAACCGTGGGCATTTGCCTAAGCAAGTGCCTCTGCCTACCCCGCTTTGGGATTAAAAGGCGTGAAATGTACTTTATTTAAATTATTTTATATAAGGTATATACACGCTCGCAAACTGTGCCCAACTTACTTATTTCTTCAAGTAAGTAGATCGCAAGAATCACGCATCCTACGCATTGTCACAAACGTACAATAACTCTAAAGTAATAACACCGCACACTACATACTGTTATCTTCGTGAGGTCGTAATGTTTTATGTGGCTTATTTGGATATGTTGCTTTAGAGGGATATAAATTCTGTCGCTGCAGTTACTTCCCCCTTTTCACAAGCATTCTCTTGCCTTCGTAAAACTGTCACTTTGTCTCGTTGGTTTCGTATACTTACAACGAGTACATACGAGTATTATTAAAAATGTTGGTTGTAAAAGTGTCAAATTCGTGACAGAGTGTGAGTAAAGGATTGGACACGGGGATTGCGCGAGGTAGGCAACAATTGGGTAGAATGGACGAATTTACGAGAAGACATTGTTTGTAATTTATTGCATAACGAGCTCTCAAACGTTGTTTCGTCAACATACATATTTAACAGTGTTTCCCTGCTATTATATGCATGTATTATACGTACAAACCTTCCTCAAGAATCACACTAAGAAAATCGATTCAGAATTTATTTTGTAGTTTTAAAAATATAAGCATACATCGGGACAGACAGCGGAACTTAACAAACAAAAACATACGACGAGTGGTTACTTAAATACATGGGGCACACTACTCTCTAGGGTGTTCCGGGGGCACCGGCTCTTTCGCGCGCAGAAGTCACCGGGAGGTTTTAGTGGACGCACCACATAAGCTCATCGTCTCCCCCCCAGAAGACGGGGTATCCGAAGGGATTTCCCCCCGTCAACAAAAAAAAAAGGACAATTTCTGTCGAGGCCACTAGTTAATCTTTATCTTTAAACGAGCAATTCTTGTATATATATATATATATAATTGGAATCTCGGAAACGGCTGCACCGATTTTCATGAAATTTGGTATGTAGAGGGATTTGGGGGCGATAAATCGATCTAGTGTGTCAGAGGGCTGTTTCTTGATTATATCAAGTCCGGTAAATCAAGAACAGTCACGGGTATGCGACCCCGGCCCCTCGAGCTATCGTCAGCACAAGCCTTGTCCTTCCGTGCTGCGATATCATCACCCTTATTCCTCCTCCCAATTCCACGTACTTCCTTTCCCCACAACCTGATCCTTCATCCCATTCCGCCAATCCTTGGTCTGCCGCGCCTATGGATGCATGGCCAGGGGCGAGCCTGGTCGTAAGCGTGCCAACGTCCCGGATACCTGGCGACCTCCGGGCACTAATAAGCCTTGCCACATCACGCGGGGCTCTGATGTGGTCGACCCTCTCTTTCCCCAGCTTTTCGTGGGACCCCAAATGAACAGTCTACCAAAATTCATTTGTAGCGGCGACGAGGCTCGCCACCCGTCACGTCAGGTCTCTCGGAGAGGCGAAAAGTGGACTGCGGAGGCTCGATTTGCCACGCTGAATGTTTGTGGAGGATGGGACAGTAAGATTGATGAAGTTTGCAAGGTGATGAATGATAAGAATATTGATTTAATGTGTGTGAATGAGACGAAGCGAAAGGGTATAGACAGTACCACGCATGGCACGTACTCTGCGTATTGGTCGGGAGTGCCGCATTGCCAGCGTGCATGCCAAGGCGTTGGTCTTGTCTTCTCAGAGCGAATGGCTGGTTGTTTGAAGAGCTACGAATGCGTGAACCCCAGACTCATATGGGCGAGACTCAAAGTTGGCATAAAGCACTTGTTCGTGTTGGGTGTATATGCACCGGACATGTCTAAGCCACTTAGAGAACGCGAAGAGTTCTGGGAGAATGTCAGGGGTGTGCTGTCAGAATGTAAGAGAAATGAGTTGATCATAGCGCTAGGGGATTTTAATGGAAAAGTGGGTATACAGCGTGATTTGTATGAAAGTGTTCTGGGCTTGTTTGGTGATGAAAGAGTGAACGAGAACGGTGAGAGCCTTCTCGAGATATGTATGGAGTGGGACCTTGCTGTGACAAACACCATGTTTGATCACAGGAAGATCCACACGTATACTTGGCAGCGGGGTGTAGATAGAAGTATGATTGACTTTGTGATTGTGGATGGACGACTGAAGCAGCATGTGCTTGACACTAGGGTTTATCGTGGTGCTAATGTTGGGACCGATCATTATTTGGTTGTCAGCCGAATTAGTGGTTTGTTCCGGGGTTGGCGTCATCGGGCTCCTGTTGTCAACACAGGCTTGCAAAGAATAAAAGTTGATCAACTCCGGAAGGATGACGTGAAAGAGAAGTATGAATCAATGCTGAAAGAAAAACTCAGTATAGTGAATGAAGAAATAAGAGAAGATGAGATAGATAATGTATGGAATGTTTTTAAAAATGGTATGGTTGAGATAGCCACTGAGGTATGCGGGGTGCGAAAGAGGAAGAATGTCTCCAGAGACTGTGAGCTCTGGTGGGATGAGGAAGTAAGCAAGGGTGTGAATGAAAAGAAAAAGGCATGGATGGATGTGTTGGCCATGAGAGCCAACACCCAAGCAACTAATGTGGATGAAAGTGAAAGGAAAATGTCTCAATATAAGTGCTTAAAGAAGAGAGTGAAAGAACTGATAGTACGTAAGAAGATTGAGTTAAAAGAGCGGAATGAAAAGAGGTTCTCTGACAACTTCCAAAATAATATTCGGCTATTTTGGAAACTAGTCCGGTCAGCCAGAAGTAAGTCAGAGAATCATAGCATGAAAGCAATTAGAGATAAGGATGGAAAAATTTTGAATGAAGAAAGTATGGTTGTAAGAAGATGGAAGGAATACTTTGAAAATTTGTTTGAATGTAGCACCGCGTCGACTTTGGTTGATGCGGGTAATATGGATGGCGAAGAGAATAAAAGTGAGATACTTATGAATGAAATTTTCAAGGCTATGAAAGGAATGAAAAATGGAAAAGCGGCTGGGTATGATAGGATTTCGCTGGAGATGCTGAGGGCTGGTGGTGCGGTGGTGGCGAACCTGCTGTACCTTATTTTTAATGCATGTTGGCGATACGGCCGAGTACCAAGTGATTGGTGCAAAGCCGTAATCGTTCCACTGTATAAGGGTAAGGGCTCACAGCAGGATTGCAAACATTACCGAGGAATCAGCCTTCTTAGTATCGTCGGCAAAATGTATGCAAAAGTGTTGATCGAAAGGGTAATACGTGAGACTGATGAAAAAATCTGGGATGTACAAGCTGGTTTTAGGAAGGGAATGGGATGCACCGACCAAGTCTTCTCTTTGCGCCAGGTGACGGAGAAGTTTTTGGCTAAAAACCAAAAGGTTTTCTGCGCTTTCATGGACTTAGAGAAGGCTTATGATCGGGTACCCAGGAATGAGTTGTGGACCTTGCTGCTGTCCCGGTTCAAGTTGGACAGGACCTTGGTACGGGCTTTGAAATCACTTTATGATGATTCCAGTGCCTGTGTCAGGGTAAACGGGACCTACTCAGACTGGTTTGGCATCCATAGAGGTGTCAGACAGGGATGCGTAGCGTCTCCGTGGCTGTTCAATCTGTTCATGGACAGTTGTTTGGAAGATCTGAAAGGTCGTGATTGGGGTCTAGATATGGGTGGTTTAATCATCAAATGCCTTTTATATGCTGACGATCAAGTTCTTCTTGCACCGTCGGCGTATGAATTGCAGCAGATGATTAATTGTATGAATGAGTCATTGAAAAGGAAAGGAATGAAAGTGAATGCTAGTAAGACCAAAGTAATGGTAGTCGAAAATAATGAAAGGACAGTTTGTGAGTGCATGATTGACGGTGAGAAAGTTGAACAAGTGGATGAGTTTGTATATTTGGGATCTCTATTTACAAGTGATGGAAAGTTTGACAAAGATATTGAAAGAAGAGTGAGTGCGGGTAATAAGGTTAACGGTGCCCTTCGCAGTGTTATGGAGAGCCAATTCATGTCGAAAAAGGCAAGATTGGCTGTCCATGACGCTGTACTGGCACCTACCTTAATGTACGGGAGTGAAAGTTGGGTATGGCAGAAGAAGCATAAAAGTAAAGTCAATGCCGTAGAAATGCGGTCATTGCGGAGCATGAAAGGCGTGACATTGAATGACAGGATAAGGAATAGTGTGATAAGGGAAAGTTGCGGTTTGAAGGAAGACGTAGTGACCAAGATTGAAAAGGGCATGCTTCGGTGGTTTGGGCATATGGAGAGAATGGATGAAAGTCGATTGACGAAAGAGATTTATATGGGTGATGTAATGGGCCGGGTGAGTAGAGGTCGCCCCAGAAGGACATATAAAGACCAGATTGGTGATGTCCTGACCGAAGGTGGCGTGAAAAGTACTCGAAACCGGAGGTCATGTATGAAAAGATGTATGAATGTAGATGAAGCGAAAGGGGTATGTCAGGATCGTGACAAATGGAGATCTGTAGTCTCTGCCTACCCCTCTGGGAGACAGGCGTGAAGTGTATGTATGTATGTATGTAAATCGATCTAGCTTGGAATCTCGGAAACGGCTGCACCGATTTTCATGAAATTTGGTATGTAGAGGGATTTGGGGGCGATAAATCGATCTAGCTAGGTTTAATTTCTAGAAAACATCTTTCCAACCGTGTTTTCGGGCATGAAAAATGAATGTTAAGCAAACAACGTTTGCTGGGTCAGCTAGTAATATATTAAGTCAGTACACAGATGACATTGTAAATATAGCTTGTGGGATGATAAATTTGCAAGATCCTGTAATAAGAAATACACGAAAGCACTACCCATTACTCAATTGCGTGTAAATCTGTTCAGTAGTTTTTGAGCCTACTCCAAACATGCAAATTACCTTTTATACTATGTTTAGATGGTTATAAAAATAAAAGATTTATATACAAAAATACCAATGATTGTGTTATTTATGAAACACTTTCTAAAATTTTAATAATTTTTTTTTTTCAAGAACACCCTGACAGCATGTTTAATCAATTTATCGACATAAGTGCTGTCATACTGGACCCAGTGCATGTGAATTTTTATGGTCTCCTCAAAATCAGGGTTCGCCACACAAAATAGCCCTCTTTGCTTTTTTTTGCAGCATACATTTGTATCTGTATTTAAGCCTTACATTTGAGGCCGTCAGCGCTAAAGTGGCCTAACCCTAGACCAATCAGTATGGAGATATAGGAGGTTTTAGAATAATTAGTTTGACTTATGTGTGTAGATATTTTATGGAAGCTTATTACTGTCCAAATCTTTATTTTTTGTACTTAAAATTATGGATTCTTTAACATGCATGATTTTATTTTAACATGTTGTAAATTTTAGAATATTAAAAACTGTGGCTTGGGCCACATTAGCGCTGACGGCCTCATTTTTCTTGTAGTGCACCATTTTTAATATAATTTTGCATAGTTTTTTCCTTGGCACTTTATTTAAATAACATAGTCTTTGCACATCAGAACTAGCACCTATGATGGGAGAGACTAGAATTAGTCCAGTATGGCTAATGTCAGCCTTTAATTCCCTCTCAATTTCCTTGAGGACTTCATTCTCGAGTCTCCTTCCGCGTTTAATGGATTCAGTTTCCGGTACCTTATAACTACCTTAAATGCTGCGTACTAAGCTGCCATCACTTGTGTTGCAATGGACAGTTTCATAGATTCTGGAGCCAGTTACAGTTAGCTACACTGACGCATTAAATGCCATAATTTTGATTTGGCCTGGTCTTTTGTTGTTTCTGCAATTTAATAATGACAGACTCAGTAAGTCTTGTTTCACAGTACTTTATGAACTCTTCGTAGGAATAGTTTGACACATCTCTTTTGAGAAACAACATCAAATTAAAAATGCTTAGATCAGTAAGGCTTTCTTGTCTCAGTCCACAATAATTCAGAATCATTCCAGATTGTATTTTTCTTTTCTTGCACTCTTCTACAAACATTGAAAGAGTAACATTATTGACTAAATTTTTGTTTATTTTTCTTTTATTATCCAAATTCTTGGCTACTACGTAGTCTTGATCTTGAGCAGCTTTCGACAATTTTAGCCTCTACTAATAGCATTGAGTAGATGTTGGTGCTGGTTCTTCACTGCCACATCGCGAAACAGATCTCATCACAGTATCCCACTGCGTTGTCCACGTATGCTAGTCGGGAAGACATAAGTACCTTCGCACCACGAGATTCAGCACCATGGTAGCAGTCGCTATTATGCATATAGTCGTGAAGCATAATATTTATAAGTCAACTTTAGGCAGATTTCGGCTATCTGCCACTTGAAACCCGTCTTCAAATTTCATGTCTCACCATCATCATCATCAGCCCATACCTGTCCACTGCTGGACATGTCTAAATAGACTGCGATGAAAATATTTAACGAAAACTGAATGCAACTGAATGAATATAAAGAGGTTTCTTTTTCGGTATAGAGGTTAAGGAACCAAGGACTTTTCAGACACGAAGACGTCATCAGTTACATCGGTCACTTACGCTCTTTCAGAATAAGCAGGTTTTATAAGTTAAAATTTCGAATGAAAACTCTAATATTTATTATTAAGTTCAAAGAAGAATGACTAACTTTTTATATAGTATAAGACAAGTTTAGTATAAGATTATCGAATAGTTACACAATTCTTGTCGGGTCATTATTAGGAACACTTCGAGTAAGAAGCGTTAAATGGCTGTGTACCTTTTTTATTATTTGTAAGACTGTAGGTTTCATATTACAGTTACAATTTTAGCACTCCCGGTTGAGCTGCCTTGATCGACTAAACCATAAAAATTAATATTGTCAAATTAAAAAAACTACGAGACGTACATGGATTCTTTCAACACGTACACATTCTGCGTTGTACGTACACTAGATTCCATATTTCAGTTATAACTTTAGCACTTACTGTTGGGCTGCCTTAATCGACTAAACCATACAAGTTAATATTGTAAAATAAAAAAAACTACGAGACGTACATAGATTCTTTCAACACGTACACATTCTGCGTTGCATTTTTCAGTTATAACTTTAGCACTCCCGGTGGAGCTGCAGCGGGTGTCCCTGCTGAAGAGCATGCTCTCCAGCAGAGCCACTTTCAATGTCGATTTTCTCGTAAACTAGGATACGTACAGTAATAAATGAACTACGTACAGTATCTACGTAACACGTACATTATTTTGGTATATAATTGTCCAGCATTTGTTTGCGTATTTCTGCTGAAGAGTAGGACACCATAAAACGTCATGACAATTACGATGATTGGTTTATTGAACGGCACCGTTCGGGATTCCTCGATTTGCCGAAGTCTCATAATTATTCACGAGGATTGTACCTAATATTATAATAAGAAGATAATAATAAGCTCCAAAAACTACTGGATTTTTTTAAAGAATACCTAGTTGTATGGCGGGTTAAAAATATAAAGATTCCAACTAAAACTCTAATAACATAACACAAGGTGTTAAAAAACTTTGAACATGCAAGCACATGTTATATCTGCTCGTATATCGAAGAGAAACGTTTCGTGGGAAACTTTTCGGTGCGGAACAACAGATTAATCTCTAGCGGTTTTCGAAGTAATTAAAACTTGCCCGGTGCACTGCTAAATGACACGCCCAACACGCCTCCTATTGACTTAGAGACATATTTCTGTTGAGCAAAAAAAGTTACGAGTTTCCATCCGCAATCGAAGTTTAATAGGCTTATGATGTTAGGCGATGGGCTCACCCCCTGCCACGTTGGGTAAAATACGCTTGGTGAACTGTGGATATTTGCTTAGCCGAAAGGATTAGAAGGCGTGAATTGTATTTTTTTTTTTATGGAGATAAGACTCTGTTGAGGAACCACCTAGAAGCCAATGTCCACAAGCAAGATTTTCAAGAGTGATCACAATCCATTTTGCAGGAAGATTCGACGTATTACAACCACCGGAGCAGGCTGGATTTCGGAGCGGTTACGGCACCACCGACAGTGCGACAGATCATAGAGAAGACTGAAGAAAACAATCTGTCCCTGTGTCTAGCATTCGTGGACTATGAGAAGACCTATGACTCAGTCTGGTCCGTTTTGGGGTCTCTACGGCGTTGCCAAGTTGACTGGCGATACATCCAAGTGATAAGATGTTTCTATGCGGCTGCCACCATGTCCGTCCAAGTATACAATCAGCAAACAAGTCTCATACTGTTGCATCGCGGAGTGAGACAAAGGAACTTCCCCGAAATTGTTCACAAATGGAATCCAGGATATGTTCAAGGCCCTGAATTGGAAAGGACGAGGAATCAACATCTCTCACACGAGATATGCAGACAACATCGTGATCATGGCAGAAATGCTGCCAGGCCTTCAACGGAAGTTGAATGTCCTAGCTGATTCTTCTCTACGAATCGATCTACGGATGCACATGGATAAAACTAAGGTCATGTTCAATGAACATGTTCTACCGGAACCGATTTCAGTAAAGGGTACCCTTCTCAAACTGTTGTTAAAAATATGTGTACCTTGGGCAGACATTGCAGTTGGGTGTTACGTACCCTGTCCGTATGAAAACCGCTGACTATGTACGGACCTAGAAATTACTACATTGACGTCAATGGAAATCATGCGATGCTGACTCCGACCAAATTTGGCCTTCGTGACTACGAGCATCGACGCCCGTCCAAAGTGCTGACACCGCTGACCCGAATAATATGTTTCCGCAGAAAGAAAAAAAAAAAAACCTGCAAACCGTTTTGACGTTTTTGTTTGTGCTCAACATATTTTATTGAAGATTTCGGAGTCGAAAACTGATTCTATCCACTATACTTGCAGTGGTGATAAAGTGACTGAAGGGGTGCAGTGCGGTTATATTCTCGTTCGTGTTGGTGTTGTTAATTGTGAACAATCAACGGGAGAAGTATGGGTCGTTTCGCACCATATGTAACTACCCTCCATTTGTAAGACACAATCTAGAGTCTTTACTGATAAAAATATTGTCAGTGTAGAGATAATACTGTTATTATTACTGTCAGTGTAGAGACAGTACTGATAGAATTACTGTCAGTGTAGAGACAGTACTGATACAATTACTGTAGAACCGGCGGGCTTGAAGAAGGGTTCTTCGATACGGGTCCAGGTCCAGGACCAGGATTTGCTGACGATGGTTGCATCACGGCGCGGTGTTAAATGTTGTTCACGAAGTCTCGAAGTATTCATTTTCAATTGATGGCAAATTTCTATTGATATTGAGATGATTTTACCGCTGCACGTTTGCTTCTGGATCTTTCTATGGTATTTTTATGTAGGATGGATTGCCGTAGTGCACGCAGAGATGGAAATTTTGCGGTTCATGGTCACGTCGGGGGTCACCATGTAGAAGAACGGGAGCCCATGTAACTCAAATAAAATAAAAATCCGGGCTAATGTGAACGTTCTTCTGTATTTGCTGCTTCATCTTAATTGTTACATGTTGTTCGGTAGGTGGTTGGTAAGAGAAGAGAAAAAATGATGTGCAATTGTTTTTTACATAGAAAAAGTTATCTTCACATGGCGGGAACAAGCGGAACTATGAAAAAAGTTTTATTATGAAATTTACTCTATACAAAAAAAAATATTGAATGATTGATGAGTTTAATAATAAAAGTAGACTTGAATCGTAACATGTATAAATGCAGTGTCTTTTTGTAATTAAAATCGATGGCATGGTTCCTAAGAACGGATGTTCGTATGTGTTATAGTTTCAGACTTTCCCTTACTGGCTGATGTAAATGGGCTGTCCTGTATAGTGACATACCTAAATATATTCTTAAATTAGGTAAATAAAACAAGCAGACACAACAGATGCCTCAGCTCATTACAAAAACATTGTGTCGGAATCGGGAATCGAACCCATGTCCATGTCGTCGTAGAGGCAGATGTCCTGATACCCGGATGTTATATTTTAATAATGAGCCAAGGTTGTAAGTTTCCGTGGGTCAAGAAAGCAATATCTGCCTATAACAACAACAAGGTTCGGGGTATTCGTGAGGTCGTTTTGAGGGACAAGGAACTACTTACTACAAGTAAAACTTTTTACATAAAAAAATTAAACCGCCGAAAGAATAAAATTGTAAAAAGTCGTGCGTGGTATTCATAAAAAAAAATATAGGTATTATATGAAAATAAATTGTACGTGGAAATCCAGGGAAGGTTTAACAGTTGTATTTCTTCCAATACACGAGTTACAAAGGCGACTTCCTATGGCAAAACAAATGTTTGCAGGGGACAGCTTGTTTATAATATTACTAAGATAACAAATAATGCATTAATTTCGACCAAATTTGGTTACCATAAAAACGGTTCTAGTAAGTTTATCTTAAAAGATATAGACATATACGGTCGTTGACTGTTGTTTTTTTTAGATCATTTCAAAAGGTATAATTCTTTCATTCATATATTTTTGGTATCTAGAACCATTTTCGCAGCGCACGCAACGGAAGCTCTCAAGGATGAATAATTTCCCCCGTTTTTTTCATATTTTCCATTATTTCTTCATTCCTAATAGTTTCAGCGTGATGTTATATAGCCTAAAGCCTTCCTCGATAAATGGTCTATTCAACACAAAAATATTTTTTCAATTCGAACCAGTAGTTCCAGAGATTAGCGCGTTCAAACAAACAAAGAAACAAACTCTTCAGCTTTACAATATTAGTATAGACAAGTCCTCGAATTCGACGTGTTACTCTGGCAGTCGGGTTGTATTTGACTGGTTTATATATACTAGCGTCAGATAGCATGTCCCTGATGTTTCTGCCATATTCACTATTACTTATGATAACGGTTATATTTCCCTTATCCGCCATTAGTACTAAGACATCCCTTTTTTAAGGAAACGCGCACTGACATGATATTAAATGTTTAAAACGGGTATTATAGCGCGAATATTAATCAAAGACAAGCATTCAGCTTACCTTCGTTGTTTGCCCGACGTTTCGACGCAGTTACATGTGTCGTGGTCGCGAGCTGACTGGAGTACGGCGGCGGCGTCGTTCACTGGTTGGCTGCGAATCCGGAACTACCCTCAAAAAGTCACTGTTTCGACACGTTACACTAACGACATCAGCTGTACAAGTTGATCTGTTTTCCGCGGGAGGTTTAATTTTGTTCAGCACTGGTTTCCACGTCGATGATAATTTATACCCGTCCTCTCGGTTGAAATTGGGGTATTTATCTATCTCTATCGCTTCACGCACAATTCTGGGATAATATCGGCGTTCTGTTGATAGGATTTTCGGATCGTGAAGTTCTATCCAGTGGTTTGGCCCGCTCTCAAGGAGATGTTCAGCTATCGCGGATTTATAGATCTGTCTATTCTTTACAGCTGCAATGTGCTCCTTGGTCCTCTCCGCTATACTGCGTTTTGTCTGGCCAATATAGGAACTACCACAGCTGCAGTCAACCTTGTACACTCCAGGCGTGCTAAATGGAATGGTATCCTTTGGAGTGCGCATATGTTTTGCTACTTTGGACAACGGTGTATATACAGTCTTGATGGAGTATTTCTGTAGTACTGTTCCAATTTTATCCGTAATCCCTTTCACATAAGGCATAAATGCTGGTTGCCGACTCGCTTCCAAAGGTTTTTGCTTCTTGGCACGCCTGGGTCTTCTCACCTTCGTGTATCCATTGCGTTTCAGTACCTCCTGAACATGATGTAGTTCACTCTGTAAGTATTCAGGGTCGCATAGGTCATGGGCTCTGTTTGTAAGCGAAGTTACAACAGACTCCAGGTGTCGTGGATGGTGGTGAGAAGAAGCATGAAGATACCTGTCCGTGTGAGTGGGTTTTCTATAGACTGTGTGTGCAAGAGTACCATCCTGTTTAACAATAATCTTTAGATCAAGGAAAGCCAGAGTCCTGTTCTCTTCTATCTCATATGTAAAGGCCATCTTTGGATGTATCGAATTTAAATGTTTAAGATACAGATCCACCGCTTGCCTGTCTCCCTTGAAAATGCAGAAGACATCGTCCACATACCTCTTCCATAACCTGACGTGACTGGAATCGCGACTTAACGCTGTCTCTTCGAAATATTCCATCCAGATATTGGCTAACACCGGCGCCACAGGGCTGCCCATAGCCACACCATCGATCTGGAGGTAATACTGGCCCCGGTAGAGGAAGAAACTGCCGTCTAGGCAATTTTCAAGCAGAGAAATGAGGTCTGTAGGTAAGTTATTCGACTCTAACTTGCTCCTCACCACTTCAAGACAGTCTTTTATGGGAACGTTAGTAAATAATGACTCGACATCAAAACTTACCATAATCTCGTCTTGTTCCAGCTTCAAACTGTCCAGAATTTTAACAAAATGGCGAGAGTCCTTTACAAAAGATGACGTATTGCCCACTAATGGCTGTAGTACCGATGCAACGTGCTTTGCCAAGTAGTAAGTCGGGGAGTCAATTTGACTCACAATCGGGCGAAGAGGCACGTTTACTTTGTGTACCTTTGGTAGGCCATAGAGTTTCGGTGGTTGTACTGTTCTCGGCTTGTACAGGTATTCGTATTCATCTTCAGTAAATAGGTCACATTTTTCCTTGATAAGCCCTCTAATTCGACGCGTTAGTCTGGCAGTCGGGTTGTACTTGACTGGCTTATATATACTGGCATCAGATAGCATGTCCCTAAGAGTTTACTGTCGTATTCGTTACTATTCATAATAACTGTCGAGTTTCCTTTGTCCGCCATTAGTACCAAAATATCCCTGTTTTCCCGGATTTTTTTCAAGCCCCGGATCTCTTCAACGGTGACATTGCTCTTAGGCAGCTTTGCCTTTCTAAGGAGCACAGCAACATCCTGTCTCAGAGTCTCGGCGTCGCTTGTCGGTATCTTATTCTTCAGAATGGCCTCTTCAACATTACAAATAATACTTTCGTATGGAATACGTCTAGGGGTTATGGCGTAATTTAGGCCCTTTGCCAGTATATTTAAAGTCGGCTGGTCAATAGAAATGTCTGACAGATTCTTCACCGTGTTGATTTGTGTTGAGTCCCCACACGATACTGTATTCACACTATTATGGCGGGCTAACAACTTGTCAAACTTACGCGATTGCGTTTTTATGCAAAGTTGATACGTTTGCTCAGCCTGTATATAAGTGATACGATCACACAGTTCAAAGTCACTTTCCGTTAACACAGCACTGCACTCCAGATGTAACAGAAATAGTTCCTTCTGCACACACATCAAGTGATTACGAGTATTTCTTATTAATTGTCTCAGTAAACGAACACTCGCGTTGTTTAAAATCACTTCCGAATATGCGATGTCATTTCGTTTTTTCAAACGCACACAAGCGACCACGACACATGTAACTGTGTCGAAACGTCGGGCAAACAACGAAGGTAAGCTGAATGCTTGTCTTTGATTAATCTTCGCGCTATAATACCCGTTTTAAACATTTAATAAGACATCCCTATTCTCCCGGATTTTCTTTAATTCTGTAATCTCCTCTAACGTAGTATTGCTTCTGGGCAGCTTTGCCTTTCTAAGGAGAACAGCAATATCCTGTCGTCGTCCTGGATATGGTGACGGGCTACTAGCTTATCAAACTTACGCGATTGCGTTTTGGTGGAAAGTTGTAAAGTTTGGTCAGCCTTTATGTATTTAATAGGGTCACACAATTCAAAATCATTTTCTGTTAACACTGCACTGCACTCCAGATGTAACAAATAAAGTTCCCTTTCCACACACATTCAATGACTTCGAATATTTCGGATTAACTGTCTTAGTAAACGAGCACTCGCGTTGTTTAGAATCATGTCCGAGTGTGCAATGTCTTTTGTTTTTTCAAACGCACACAAGCTGGAAGCACATTTGCATCGCGACACTTAGTTAAAATGATAACGACGCAGCTAGACGTTATCTTTTCTTTCGTAGTGATTCTAGATAAAAAAATACACTTCACGCCTTTTAATCCCAAAGCGGGGTAGGCAGAGTCCCACGGTTCACCAAGCGTATTTAACCCAACGTGACAGGGGGTGAGCCCCTCGCCGTTATAGGGTTCACACACCTTGCGTGCGGGTTTCATCACGATGTTGTCCTTCACCGTACGAGCGTTGCGTTACGTACATAGGCTCTGAAAAAGAGTCCCATTGGTACACGTCCAGTCGCCGGACTCGAACCCGCGACCTCCCGGTTACAAGTCAAGTATCCGACCAACTGGACTAGACTGATTCTAGGTGTTTTATTTTTGTCACTATTTCCAACCCGTATCGGTTAGTTAGATATTTTTTTATGAAACGCGCACAGACATTATGACTCAATATTGTTCATCGGGTATATAGGCGCGAATATAGTCAAAGACAACAAAGCGTGTTCCATTAAAAATGATCCATACAACATTTGTTACTGAAACTTATTGCCCCTTCGCACCCTTGTAAAAGTTGACGCTAATGAGCGTGTTGTAGCTTACATAGGCAGGAACATCTTACACATGCCTGCAGTCCGAAGCCGCAACCCTCATTTGACCAATCACCTAATGACAAAAACAAAGAATTTTTGCTCTAAAATACCGTCAGTGACTTCCATTGCTTATGGTCTTCATATTTGTTGAATGCAAATAGGGGGTCTCCCCTTTCCCTGTCTACCCAGCTACGGCGGTGTAAACTAAACGTCGCTCGAACAATTGCTGTTTTTATTGGTACATAGGACGGTCATTTAAGCTAGCGCAACACGAAATGGGCGGTTCGCTGAAAACTTTATACCTGCAAGTAATGTTTCTATGATGTGGCCTTACTTCGTGCAGTGAACTTGTTCTGGAAAAGCTCAGCTCCCGACACAGTTGATTACATTCGACCGCACGGTGAGCATTAATTGATAGCGTGGAAACTGGAAAATTGAATATAACTTTGTGAATAAAATTTCTGGGGTTTTCCTTGAGTTTTTTTTTTGTTCCTGCATATATTATATCGAATTCTTCTTGTACTGTTGATAGGTACTATCCGGGTATTACATCAATAATTATTATTCAGTCCATGTTATTCTAACCAAGGCCTGTAAGACAAAGAACTTGGAATCTCTAAACGTCATGACTGTCACCTGTCTCCGCAGAACCTATACCATCATAATAATATGACGATAATTGGATTACTTACGGAAGTACATCATAATAATAGTCCGAGGTCATCGGCATTAGTCTAGTTGGCTCATATGGCACATCAAATCAGTACTTTTTAATTCCATTGCTATACCCTATTACATTCCGAAGTGTGTATAAATACCGATTTCGATTTTTTAATGAAAAGTAAAAGCATACTACAGAAATTCAATTTTGAAAATGTCATGTTCACAGTTCCCCTTCACACGGAAAAAATGCATTCCTCCATTTTTGTGATGTCACTCTAAGGCAGCTCCATTACTGTGGTCGAAAAGGTTGTTAACGTTTTTATTGATTTCACGACGTGGGACGTCATGGAAGTAGACTATCTTAGTCATCATGGTGAACGGCATTTTTTTACTTCGAGAGCAATTCAACCCTTTGTACTAACACATGCACCATATAGATTTTTTTTTATCACTATGAACAAGCGTTTGACCACCATGCTGCCTGTTACGAAGCGATGTGGTCTACGATGGAGCACACTTGTTCATTAGGTACCTATTCACCCGCGACTTGAAGACCTTCAGACTGTATTGCGCAGGAAACACAGACTCCGGCAAGTCATTCCACATCCTAGCGGTTTGCACTATGAAAGTAGACGCAAACAGTTTGGTTCGCGTAAATGGCAAATCCACCTGGTATGGATGACGTTTTGCCGTTCTCCTGGTTGTCCTAGGTTATGCAACTCCGTAGCACACTCACCGAAATGCACCCGATGGAAGATAGATAGGCTCGTAACTTTGCGGCGATGTTCTCGGCTTTGTAGCCGAGCATCAAACAGCCTGTTGTCACCGATGAGTTTTCTAGCACGCCTCTCTATTGCCTCCAGAGCCTCAAGCTGGTATTTTGTTGATCCATCCCAAAGATAAGAGCAGTATTCTATTCACGATCGAACTTGTGCTTGATACTGTGTGAGCAACTGTTCCGGTGTGAAATACAGTCGCACCTTCGAGAGGATGCCCAGCTTCTTGGCTGCGCGTTGGGCCGTAGCCTCAATATAGGAGCCCAAGTTGAGGTTGGAGGTTATCGTCATGCCTATAAGCTCCAGCCGATTGGCTAAAGGCAGGGTAGTGGGAGCCAGATTGAATGAGCTCCATTTGCTGTAAAAAGACACGCCTGGGTCTTAAGCGCATTGAACCTGACCAGATTGGCCTCGCCCCACGAAGCGACTTCACTAAGGGATAGGTTCAAACGCTCAACCAATGTCTCTCGGGATTTGCGATCCGCTGGCTCGCGCGTCAAATGTGTAAATCTCTACAACAGTGCTGTCGTTTGCGTACCCATAGATACCAGGTTTTAGCATATCGTTTATATGCAGCAGGAAGAGTGTTGCAGAGAGAACAGAACCCTGAAGTACCCCGGCATTGATTGCCATTAGATTGTACGAGCAACCATCTTTGACTACTCGGAGCGATCGTTCCCTCAGGAAACAGCCAACCACGCGCAGAAACCAACAGGCATTCCAAACGACGGAAGCTTGCCAATCAGACTGTCGTGCCAGACCCTATCAAACGCCTTGGAGATATCCAGGGAGACAGCTAAAGTTTCCCGGTGTTTCTCCAAGGTCTCACTCCAGATGCGCGTGACGCATGCAAGAAGGTCCCCAGTGGACCGGTTTCGGCGGAAGCCATATTGCCGGTCAGAGAAGAGGTCATTGGTTTCAAGATGCGTCAGCAGCTTGCTATTCAGTACACGTTTCATCGTCTTATAGAGGATGGACGTGACTGAGATAGATCTGTAGCAGGTAGGGTCAGCACGACTACCCTTTTTGAGTACAGGTTGCACATTGGCAAGCTTCCAAGATTCTGGTAATTTTCCGGCCTCCGAGGTGAGGCGAAATAGGCGCGTCAAGGCTGGAAACAATTCAGGCGCACATATCCTCAGAACAATATGGACTAACACATAATGGTCAAGGTCAGGTCAGTACAGCTACTTGTAGCACGCAATTTAAGTTTATTTATTACAACTATCTACACAAATGTAAGATGTTTTATCGATAATTATCACTTAGGTACCAAATAATCAAGGTCGCTGCTATTTTTAAGTAGGTAGGTACCCATTTAGCAAAAGCTGGTTTTAGTTCCACTAACCACCGCTAATGCCGTGTGGTGTTTCGGCAGAATAGAATAGAACCACCCTTCTCCCGTAGGTGTCGTAAAAGGCGACAAAACGGTGATACCGGGGAATGGGCAGCAGCGTCCCCCGTGAAAAATTAACCATAACTGCGGTCACCAACCCGTCTCTTGCCAAGCGTGGTGACTATGGCAAAACCCCCCATGGCGCAACACAAAAATCAACGGCCCCTAGTCCCCGGCAGCTCCACTATTCCTAAACTCGATAGCGGTTCAGGTAACGGTGGGGCCAGGGGTGCTAAGAATCTCCGGGTAGGACCCCGCTATCAAAACCAACGCAAATTGGCCCTGGCAACATACAACGTCCAGACACTGCGCACTGACGAGAAGTTGGCAGAACTGGAGGAAGCATTGAGCAAGCTGCGGTGGCACGTGGTGGGATTATCGGAAGTCCGTAGAGAGGGGGAGGACTCGATAGTCTTAAAATCCGGAAACTTGCTCTACTTCCGGGAGGGCGACACAAAGTCACAAGGAGGTGTCGGGTTTCTCGTCCACAAGTCCCTCATCAATAGCGTTGTCGAGATCGGGAGTGTATCGAGCAGGGGGGCATACCTGATACTCAGAATCACCGAAAGGTATTCGATGAAGGTCATCCAGGTTTACGCCCCAACCTCGGATCATCCCGATGAGGTGGTGGAGGCTATGTATGATCCTCCATGATCATGCGTGGCCCCAGAACCTATTTCACCGTTGTGATGGGGGACTTCAACGCTAAGCTGGGCAAGCGATGCGGAGGTAGCGAGTTGAAAGTGGGGCAATATGGAACTGGACGGCGAAATGACCGGGGACACACACTGGCCGGCTTTGCGGAAAAGGAGGGACTCTACGTGATGAACTCCTTCTACAAGAAGCCGGATCACAGGAGGTGGACCTGGATCAGCCCGAACGGTAAAGTTAAAAATGAGATCGATTTCATAATGTCATCTCACAAGCGAATATTCAGTGATGTCTCTGTGATCAATGCAGTCAAAATAGGCAGTGATCACCGACTAGTTAGAGGCACACTGAATCTAAACATAAAGCTTGAGAGAACGCGACTTATGAAGTCCACGCTCCGACCATTACCGTTCCAGCTCCAAAACCCCGAAAGCTTCCAACTCAAGCTCCGGAACCGTTTCGAATGTCTAGGAGGCGATGTGGATGAGTTCAATGACGGGTTCGTAGAAGCGATTCGGGAGGCAGGGTCTAAATTCTTTAAGACCCGCCGACCTAAGACCAGTAGGATCTCCGTCTCTACTCTTCAGCTTATGGAGAAGCGAAGCGGCATGGTTCTGCAGTCTTCAAAAGATGCGTCCAAATACCGGCAGCTCAATAGGCAGATCTCTAAGTCCCTCAAGCGCGACATACGCCAATTTAATACGACTCGTATTAAAGAGGCGATAGAGCGAAATAAAGGCTCCAAAGTGTTCGCGAAAGATCTGTCTATAGGGCAAAGTCGACTGACGAAACTGAAGACCGAAGATGGCAGAATCGTGTCCTCGCGACCTGAGCTGATGGGTGAGGTCGAGGGATTCTATGGACGTCTCTACGAGTCCTCACAAGAACCCGTCAGTCTGGCGAGGGACCCTAGAGCCAG
>SJJU01072146.1:0-67905 GCA_012932125.1 Conopomorpha cramerella
CTCAATGTCACCCAGCGAGCGATGGAACGAGCTATGCTCGGAGTCTCTCTGCGCGATCGAATCAGGAATGAGGAGATCCGCAGAAGAACCAAAGTGTGCGACATAGCTCGCAGGATTGCAGAGCTGAAGTGGCAGTGGGCAGGGCACATAGCTCGTAGGACCGATGGCCGATGGGGCCTGAAAGTCCTAGAGTGGCGGCCACGAATGGGAAAGCGCAGTGTGGGTAGACCTCCAACAAGGTGGTCCGACGATCTGGTAAAGACGGCGGGCCTACATTGGCGGAGGAAGGCACAAGACCGATCGTCGTGGCGCGCCTTGGGGGAGGCCTATATCCAGCAGTGGACGTCAGTGGGCTGACATGATGAACCACCGCTAGGGTCGCTTAAAATAACATTCATTGCGTGTTACACAATTTAAGTTTTTTTTTTCGTATTTTTTCCGCACCTCAATTTAGTCTTAAACTAGCTTCTTGGGGTGGCTACTTCACGTTGCTTTCGGAAATGGCTCCGCCGCTTTTACACCCGGTATATTTATAATTGAAAATATAAAATAAAAAAATAAATAATAATAATAAAAAAGTAAGGGTACAAATAATTAATAGTGCATAATTTTCTTTTTAAAACTAATTATGTCATCGTTAAATATATCCAAAGAACGAGCTTTCCATAGGATGTTATACATGTTCATAGCTCTAATCTACTAGGTACTACTTAGGTCCACTATCGCATTTCCTCATGATATTCTAGTAGGAGTGCTGTAAGAAGCCCATTTTGACACGTTGATATTATCCAAGAAATGTTTAAAAAAATGTATCGTTTTCAAATTGTAGACGTTCTATTTCTCATAAATGTTCTTTGTCATACAATATTAGTGACGTGCTTTTTATGTTGGTTTTTTAATCGAAGTATTAAAACTCAGAATAACAATACATCAATTACCTAAAAATACAATAACGAGAAACACAACAAATAAGACCCAAAAATGGTCCCTTTCAATGCGAGTCTAAAGTAATTTAATACGTTAAACTAGACCGAAACATTACACCACTTAAGTTTCCAAATTAAACTGTTTTAAGCATTTCTCATCACAATTTATTTGTTTACAAAAATGTTCTGCCTACCTAAGTAAATAAATTAAGTACCTATCTCCTAAATGGCCTCTGTTTACAAAAGGCACCTAAATTATAGGTAGAAAACTTCCCACCTATTATTTTATTTCTTCACACCAACTTGAATAGCAACCTCATAGTGTAAAAACCTAAATAAAAATAAATAAATACACTTCACGCCTTTTAATCCCAAAGCGGGGTAGGCAGAGGCACTTGCTTAATAAGCCCACGGTTCACCAAGCGAGTAAACCAACGCTACGCAGCTCGCATCTACGTTACGTTCCAACGCTACGTTTGAATAGCAAAGAATGGCGGAACGGGACAATATCGTATTATTTTTCGTGATGCAGCCCGTTGTATCGAGTTATTAAACGTTGTCTCGTCAAAAACCTAAATATTAGGTATCTTTTAATCACAATGTTCACACTCTTGTAATCACGATCTTGATACTTTGCTGCTTCACAATAAAGTCGTCGCTGTTCCATCCCTACTCAGATGACTGGTAGAAAATGCATATTTAGCATTAAGTCATTTATAGCCTTTTATAGTATGTTGGAATAGGCATTATAAGTCTGGTTTGTAAATAAAACAAAAATAAAAGAATCGTATCAAAACTAAATAGATCGACATTGGGCGTATAACCAACGTAGTGACTAGTGAGCCATCTTTTTTTATTTTTTTTTAGGGATTCGATTTCGTACTACTCTTTCGAAAATTCTGGAAACATATTTTTGCAATGCGATTTGAAATCGTTTATTTAGTTTTACAACAAGCTTTCGTTGGATTTGTATTAATCATTGCATGAAATAGAAGAATTACTCGTTTCACGTCAAAACAATGTGAAATGTCGCTTTTATATTTTATTGGTGAACATTTTGTAAAATTTCTAAACGTATCTAATGTATCTCTAATCGTTGCGTAGGACATTGACCTTCAAATAGACGTAAACGTCAGATTTTGGTTCATGCTGCCATTCGTACTTGCGAATAGCAAACGTAGCGTTGGAACGTAACGTAGATGCGAGCTGCGTAGCGTTGGTTCACTCACTTGCGGAACGGGACAATAACGTAATCTTTTTCGTGGTGCAGCCCGTTGTATCGAATTATTAAACGTTGTCTCGTCAAAAACAATATACCTGACAAGTAATGCAATATACAAACATACATACATAGTATTAGAAGCTCGCCTCTCGCTGTGTGTATGCTTAGTTAGTTATTTAAAACTAAACAACTTTATTTGTTGATACGGTTCTTTAGTAGATATAGTTATTCTTGAAAAAGGTTTATATGTATGGGCTGATGATGATGATGATGATAATAGTAGAGAAACACTGTTAATCATGTGTATTTGCAATATAACGTTTGCTTGGTCAGCTAGTTTCGTATAAAGAACTCAGTTACGCGTTATGGTTTTAGGCGTAGCTACTGTCTACGAACTGTTTTGAATATACTACCACAGGTTTTTAGGCGTTAAGATAATACTAGGCGAATGTACACGAACATTTTGAAAATTAAACAGCGAGTAATTATTAAATCCCTTACTTCGCCCTCATGAATCTGGGAACGGATGTCTTAAATGGTGGTAGTATTTCGTGTGTTGTGAGCATCCTATATTACTCGTAAAATTGTGGTACAAAAAAGTCGTCTGCAGACTGGCTACACTTTTTGGCTGGCAACATTACGAGGTACCAGGCGGAATAGCGGGAGGTGAGGAAAGTTATGTCGGAATGCTCCGTCTGGTTCATAGGTAGTCTAACACCCGTATTTATAGACAAGTAATTACTTGTTACATACGCATTTCTTAATTAGGTAATTACTTGACGCTAGAAATGTTGACTAATACATTTTATTCTACAGGGAGTAACAAAGTCCTGCAGTGGGAATTGAAGGGCCTATAGAGAAAGCCTTTATTAATAGAACAGCATAGAGGAAATTAAGAATATCTTCATATAAAGGAACTAAACTACGTATAGCATTAAAATTTCATGATCACTTGCTGTTTTCGATATCACTACAAAATGCTGCCCATCCCTTAAGTAAACAATGAAGGAATTGACTTTTGAAATACTAACCTAAGAACGACTTTTAACCAGCGACATCCACTTATGAATATTGTATTATACGAGTAATTGATTCACATTCGTTGAACTAAATAGCAGCATCACACAAATATCTCAATAAATTCACAATAAAACTTAATCATATCAACATGTTTTGGTTTGGTTGTAGATGGGTGACATGTAACCGTCAATCAGACGTCATAAACTAAACATATATTGATTCACAGACAATCACAAGATTGCCATTGAAAAAAAATAAAGTTGATAAAATAAACTAAAGTATGGGCATTCCACACTTTGTCGCGAATAGACTAGAGTTAAATGAATAGCATGTAGGTAGAGATCCGTATGACGAACAACATCAATATGACTTTTTCATGGAAGAATAATAATACTGAAATTTCCATTCTCTTAACTGGACTTACTTATTGAAAATGGATTTCTACAGCAATAGCGAATATTACGAGATGATGTTATGTATGGGGGCAGCTGATGGAAACGTTGAGCAAGCACGTGAGCTTTATTGTGAGCGATTTATTGATGAGAGACCAGAGGCGGAACAACGTAGTCTCCCGTTCCTTCCAGCGACTGTTTCCAGAAAATGGTTATGCGGCTTCACACCGGTTTATTTAGAGAAAATAGGCCCAATGGACGACCAAGCAATCGGGACCCAAATTTGAAGGAGGCAGTATTGGATAATTTCCCCATAAATCCATGAACGAGTACTTCAATTCTTCAAAGCCGAGCAGCTACAATTATTGGTTTCCCTAATCATTTGAGTAGGGATTCTATGCTCTAACGAACACACCTATGCATTGCTGCTGAAGGTGGACCTTTTGAGCCTTTTTTTGTAATAGATTTTACTATTTTAAATTTATACTTTTACCATTTTTTTTAATAATAATTTTTAAGATTTGCATTTTAAACGCTTGTGTTTTGTAATTAAGGCATTAACTTGAAGCATATTTTGTAGCTCATACCAAATCTCAGTAACCCCCTCTATGGGTTCCCGCCTTGGCACCCGGTGAAGCTAAGAGGAACCCACTGGGCCGGTCTGTTGCAGACTGGCCGGCCCGAGAGGTCCGCTGTCCCGGGCTCGCTTTCGAGCCCGCAGACAAGCGGTCAGGCTGCGTCCCATGACGCAGCCACACTGAAGGCCGCGGAGGGAGAGGCCAGTCGGTATTCCGACCGCCGCTGTCCCTATCCTCCGCGCCCTTGCGGGGCCGCCACCGCTAGATGGCGGCGTGGAGGGGCCGCAGGGGAAAAGGAGTGTCAGTATTGCGGTGCGCTGCGCTCCCTATCCTCTGCGGCCGGAAGGGAGGAAGATGTCGGACCCCACGAAATCAGGGGTCCGACGCCGGCGGGGCGGTTGGGTTGTGGCCGTCCCGTCGCCAGCCCTGTAGTTCCGGGCGTATAGAAAAGAATAGGACTATGGTATCCCCTGGCTGGCGTATAAGGCGTCCTAAAAGGGGTCCTTGGGGTCGTGGGTGTCGGAGTGGGGTCCCCGGCTCCTGCTTGGACGGCCCCGGGAAGGGCGGCGGTTACCCTATGGCCTGGTAACTGCCGCCGGTGAAGGAGGTCGCTGGGGCAGACACACCAGCGTCTGCCGCGAGCCGGAGTCCGACAGGACCGATCGCTTGGGCGGGTCCTGATGCAATTCCTTCGGGTACTCCCGGGACCCGTCCTGCACGCGACACGGAGGTCATCATGGGGGTTTAGTCGGTAAGAGTCGGACACTATCCCGTTCGCTGTCCCTATGGCGGCGGGGTGTCCATGAGGATTCCCCCGTGTAAAAAAAAAAAATCTCAGTAAATGTTCAGTCTATTTTAACAAATTAAGATTTGATAGATCAACGACGATCGAACGTGATTCAACAACTTAATTACTTACTTACTTTTATGTGAATGATCCTTTGGACCAAAGATTATAGTCATTTGATGACAGTGACAATTTTGACAAATCAAGGATAAACGAATATGTAGGAAGTTAATAATAATTACAAAAAATAATAAAACAAGCGTGGTAATGTGGAAAAACTCATGTTTTGGAGGAGCACTGCAGCTATGCTCGCTTTATTAGTTCGTGGTTTCAGCAGAAAATCATTGTTTGTGTTATGGGTTGTGTTCTGCTTTCTATTATACCTACTACGATCTTGAAACCGAACCTTTATTTACAAAAAACACGGGCCTTACACATGTAACGACCGATGAAGAGCGAACACAACTTAGAAAATTTCGCTAATATTAGGAAGGTTAGTAGGTTCCGTCTACGGACATACATTAACAGTGTTGGGAGAAATTTCTATTTATAAAATGGTCGATTAACATGATTTTGTTAGTTTAGTTTTTTTCAAACGCTGGAGGATTCTAATCATGTTCATTAAAGTGCATGTACACTATAATATAGGGTGATTAATTCCTACTGCAGGATTTTGTTACTCCCTGTATAGTTGAGCAAACAACGTTACTCACTTAAGTAATAAATAATTACTATTACTTGGTTTGTACTGGCAACACTAGGTCAATGAGTCAGTCATGTGTCAATACCCAATCGAAAAAAAAATGATTGTCCAATTTGACGTAATCTCGGCGTTTATTATTTTGTTTGTTATAATAATAAACTAAATAGGTAACTGGTGCTTTCTTTCTTCCTGCTTTCTTTATTCTATGTCACTCAGTTCTTGTGTGTGGAAAGTGGAAACCAAGTGGAAACGGGTTTTTAAATTATTTTATGAAATAAAAATGGACATAGAAAAAAAGAAAATTTCTGAAAAAGAGTTGTTTCTTCAGATCATAGAAACATATAATGCGATTCTAAACTCGAAGCAGACAAATGCTACAAGCGCACTAAAGAAAAAACAAGCTTGGGGCAGGAATTCAACAATTCTCCTTTTGTCATCCAAACGGTAAGTACGTTTTCGTCATCTGTATGTATGTATATAAGGCCTCTAATTCCTAGTCGGGGTTAGCAGAGGCACTCATGGTCAACTGCCCACATTTCACTGATTGGTGACCCAACGCGATAGGAAATGAGACCATCGCCGTTTTAGGTTTCCTCACGATGTTTTCTTTCACTGTAAGAGGTTAATGTGAATGAATTAATATCCTCACAACTTAGAAATTATATCCATTAGCACGCACGCCTGAGGTGAGGATTGAACACACTACCTGCGAAAGTGAAGTTGGCTCTGACCAATGAGCCAGAAACACTGTATTTATATACCTATCTATTTGCTTTTATTTATTCATAGGCAAAGTTTTCAAAGCAAATACTGTCTCCCATTTTCAAAGAAAGTCAATACTTCTTCGATCTGTAGGTACTGTTGGCATAGGAGTGTACTGATTTTAAAGTATAGGGAGTCGTGTTGCCCAGTCGTTTACAAATATCTACAACGCGGAGAAGATACTTGTATATGACTGGTTGAATAATACCATTGCCGACTGTACCTATCAACCAACTGTAGTGATAAAATATGTATCTATTTATTATTACAATTGGTTAATTGGTACAATACACACCAGAGGTTGTTATTCTCCATTAACTACATACGCTTTGAGTACGATTTCACATAGTTTTAATGCTTAACTATTTTCAGGCAACAACAAAGCAGTTGACGAAACTCTGATATAATATGAAGGTTAAAGCCAGAGAGGCCAAAACAAAGAAAATGTAAGAAATTTAACAGGAGGTGGCCCTACAGTCCCAGATATGGATCCTATAGACTCAAAAGTGATGGATGTGGATAAAGTCTGCTTACTAATAATTCTGTTGATATCGAAAGTGATATTATTGATGGTAAGTTATGAACCCACATTAAGGCTGTGTTTGCCAATGTGAATAAATTTGTTAAAACTATATTATCTAAAAATACACTTCACGCCTTTTAATCCCAAAGCGGGGCAGGCAGAGGCACTTGCTAAAGGAAATGCCCACGGTTCACCAAGCGTATTTAACCCAACGTGACAGGGGGTGAGCCCATCGCCGTTTTAGGGTTAACACACCTTGTGGTATGCGGGTTTCATCACGAAAAAAAAAAAAAAAATGTTTTTATTGCAGTTCAAAAAACTTTCATGGAATCACGATGTTGTCCCTGCACCGTACGAGCGTTGCGTTGCGTACATAGGCTCTGAAAAAGAGTCCCATTGGTACACGTCCACTAGCCGGACTCGAGGCTGCAGTTGCCCAATGACAGTCTCGCTGGGAGAATAGTGATGATGGTCGGGACCTACACAAGTTCTTCCCGAATACTGCAGAAAGGTTGAGTTTCGGATGGATCGAACCAGGCTACATTGTGTCGCAGATCTTGACTCTCTGCGACACGGCTCAATGCCCTTGTGGCGAAGCGAACGAAAACAGGGACCACGCACTATGGGAATGCAGATTATACAATGAGGCAAGGAATGAGATGCTTAATAAACTGGAGCGTATTGAGCCAGGGCCAATATACTTTAGGGATCTGGTTAGCAGTTGAGGGAACTTTGAACGCTTGCGTGAGTTTGCTAATCGCTGGCATACAGCTCGAAGAACATATGAAGCCTGTTAACGACTGAAGACGCGACGAGGACCCGACGCAAAGTCTCCGTAATGTGGTCGTCATGCCCCAGAAGGGGGAGAGTTGGCAACAAAACAGGGACGGATAAAGATAATTTGTATGGAGTCAAAAAACGTGTGCGTTGAAAAGAGGCAAAAGCAAGTAGATGCGCACGTCTCAAGAGAATGGCCCGTACGCCGAGAGGCAGGTAGGGCTTGGGTGGTGGTGGGATATACCTGTTAATCCCGACCAACTGGACCACAGCCGCTCATCTCTACTGTATCTAAAATGCCTCTCTGACTCTAACAGTCGGGCTGACCACTTGCCTGACATGTCTCTATAGCGGCGATGGGCTAACCACCTGTCACTTTGGGACAACATACGCTTGGTGATCTGTGGGCGCCTGCTCAGGTAGGTGCCTCTGCCTAACCCTACAGGGAAAAAGGTGTGAGTGTATGTTGTGTGTGTCTAAATTCCCTCTAGTGGGCTGTAGACAATGTCACAAAGTTTTTTTAAACAGTCAGTGTTATTCACTACATTTGTCTACCTAATTGCACCTGTTGATCTACCTACACCATGTCAAGACCAAATCAGACCAATCTAATATGCCCAAAATAGGACTATCTTGATTAGGTAAAGTGGAAGAGAAAAAAATGGATTTTAAAACATCTAAAAAGAAGGAAAGTATCTGCACAAATAAAATAGATTTACTAAAATATAACATTTTGGAGGAACCCAGGTAACCTCCATCTGCTATCAATATGCCATCAATTTCATTATTGCAAAATCTTATATTAAGCCCCGAGTTTCTCGTAATTCTGCTATCGTGTGTAATTCCAGCCCAACGAACAACTATATCGTACATCTTCAAACTTGGCCCACCAACAACTTGGACATTTAATGAAAAATAGCCTTTTCTGTTCCGATATGTGAAGAATTCCTCTAGGTTTTGCTATTTTAATGTGGATGCAATCAATGGCTCGAACAATATTTTTTAATACTGGTGCTCTTCCTATACTCCCCAGATTCTCAAAATCCTCCTTAGCTCTTCTTAAATTCACAGGGAATTTAATATATTCAGGCATAAGCAAAGCCAAAACCTTGCTAACTCATTTCACTATACAACTCATTGTTGATTGTGAAATGTGCATCATGTCACCACACACTATTTGGAATCTTGCAGTGGCATAAAAACGCAATGCAGTCAGCAACTGATTAAGTGGGGTAATGGGAAAACCTCAATAAGTTTGTGCTTCCGGTAGTAGTGATCCCTCAATTTTAGGTAATCACATTCAATACTACACTTTTGGAAAAGAGAAATCTCATTTCAAACGCATCTTCTGTGAAGTCTTTGTGAGCATCCAAATCACGAAAATAAACTTTAGGATTTCTTATCTCTTGAACTTCTAGGCCAGGTAACACATCGTAATCTTCATCCACATCGGCAAAGGTGGCTAATATTCCTTCTAAATCTTTAAGAAAACAGCAATAAACAATCTTCAAACTCTTGTGAAGTAATTGCTTAAGTAAAGAAAACGGTGACTAATACTTGGCCAAGAATTCTCGCATTTGACAGATCTATTCTTAAGAAATTACTTAATTATAGAATAAAAATCAATGCGTAAGTAATGATTTTTACTCAAGTAATTACTTTTGCTTGTTTGTAAATACGGATGTAAGTATCAAAGTTTATCGTTTCATATTTTTATATGCCCGTTATTGGCCGGTAAGTGAGTGGGTAGGTATTGTTCCTTAGTTCTCAACCATTAGTAAGTAGTTACTTTTGTAAATATAAAAGAATTAATAGGTAATATTTATTAAATGGACATCAATGAATCGAAAAATCTATTAAGAAAAAGTCGATTCTTCGTGAATTAATATGTAAACAAACACTACTAGCAGTGACCCCAGTACACCTGTCAAAATGGGTTTCATACAGCGCGAGGACTATAGCAGGGATATCTCAGTAGGAATATGCATACATAGCGTACATAGCAGAAACAGAGTCCATTATTGGATACGAATTAATACGTTTGCAAAGATATCCACACCGCAAGCATCTGCTTCCATTTGGAACTCGATTCTGATTTACTTTCCGAGATCAAAGTCAAATAATACTTCAGTCCATTGTGGGTGAGTCTTGTTTTGTGACTATTAAGTGACCGGACGACAAGGAACCTCCTCGCCAATGTGCTGGATAAAACTATTCCAGAATTCCTAAATTACCACCTTGTCTCAATTTAAGTACACTTATATTAATAACATAGCATTTCAGCCCTCAGGATATTGGTCAGTCTAGACTAGACGGAATTAGTTCGGGCTTTAATGAGATGCAAATAATTCAGGATGATTTGGGAATACCATTGTTGTTGTTGTTGAAGTGTATTGCAGTTTATAAAGCGTATTGGTCAGCAGGTGTCAATTCTCCTAAATGTTGACCTTCCCATACAAACTCGATCAGCTGATTGTGATTTTTGTATGAAAATGTCGATTATTTTGCGTATTGATACCTGCATGGACTCATTAAGGTCTACGAAAACAGTAAACTTTGACTTAAAAGTATTTTCAAATTTATCTGAATATACCACGTGTAACCTACTCGTGTTGATACGACTTTCCTCATAGTTCGCACAGTTTTTAGGTACCTCTCCAACAGTAATCCTTGATAACTCTTTAACGCTGTGTTCACAGTAATATTACAATACATGTATTTCATAAGATATTCTGGATACGTGCGACGATGCCATTAACAAAACATGAAGAAAACAAACGGCTATTATGTGGCAGATAGCCGAAATTTACCTGAAGTAGATTCACATAAAAAATTCACTGTATCTACCTAAAGTAGATTTCACCATGTTTTTTTCAAGAAATAGTTTCTGCACGATGGCACAATGCAATACACCAAAGGGTCCTTTCGAGTTGCCATGGTAAGAAGGCACACGTATTTATTAGTACTTTCTGATGCACAGTACCGAGAGGCAGAACCTTTACGAATTTTAGGTTATGTTTATGTTGTTTTGGTTTGGCATTTATTTTGTTTGGCCTTTTTTTGACAATTCTTTATCTTAAATCTATCGGATGGCACTGATTCTATTTTCTTTCTTTCCGGATTAGGCACTTACGTCTTTTTAGACTGAGTAACATTAAATAATTAAAATTATGAATGAAAACTTAGTTTAAAAAATAAAGTAAAATTGGTTTGCTAGTAAAATAATATAATTAAGGGTCCATACAATTCTAACGGAGGATGTTGTTTAGCGTACCTATTTTCGTCACGTCAGAATAGAAAAATACTTACCTACATGGAAAAAATATACGCTTATACATTACACACACGCGTTTGTGCGTTCAGCATGGGACTAATGATACGTTCATTACATAAGCCGTTAAATACGTATGTATTGACCTTTAGGCGCTAAATGCACGGCTGCAAACGACTATTACAAATACAAACTGGTTCGTGCGATTGGCCACCATGGACAGAGTCCAGGGGCGGTAGGTCCACAGAAGCAAATAAGCTTTGCTTACCCTGGCAAATTGACTAAAACAAATAGCGTAGTTAGGTATCTAACACGTTTAGACGTTACGTAGCTACTGTAAATTAGGCAATTTATTAGTAATAAATTTCCGGTTATTTAAAATGTATATCGAAAGCACAAATTCGCTCTCGACCAATCAAAATACGAATCTCTCATTAATCTATTTTTCCGCGTGTCAACGAAAATAAATTCGTGCAATGTTGCCTCATCTTTCCATGGATAGGTAACACAAATTTCGCCTCAACCAATCAAAACAAAGTAGTTGGCGCATCAACGAAAACAAATTCATAGGACGTTGCCGCTTCGTTGCATCGTCCAGCCCGGGGAAGCAGCAAGACCTTCAGCTTCCAATTTTCTGTCTTTCTCTCATACATCCGTTTCGCCTCGGTCTATTAGCGCGGAGCGTTACTATGAAAAAAATGCAGAAATTTATGGCACAGCATAAGCGTAGCTTCTTCCGCGTTTTTGCATACATTATTTAATTTATTAGGGCTAGAATGCTATGACACTGTGGAAATATGTGCGACAGAGAAAGAGTATGTGTGAGAGCGAGTAGTGGCGACCAAATTCTACAACGACCTGTGCCTCTAGCACGAACCAACGCTACGCAGCTCGTATCTACGTTACGTTCCAACGCTACGTTTGTGATTCGCAAGTACGAATGGCAGCACGAACCAAAATCTGACGTTTACGTCCATTCGAAGGTCAATGTCCTACGCAACGAATCGAGATACGTTAGACACGTTCAGAAATTTTACAAAATGTTCACCAATAAAATTTAAAAGTGGTATTTCACATTGTTTTGACGTAAAACGAGTAATTCTTCTATTTCATTCAATTATTAATACAAATCCAATGAAAGCTTGTTGTAAAATATTATATTTTTCAGAATTTTTGAACGAGTAGTATGAAATCTCCCTCCCAAAAAAAAACAAAAAGAAAAAAAGATGGCTCAATACTATGTTAGTTCATAACAGTACGTTGGTTAATGGTTTTCGACCAATGTCGCTCTATTTAGTTTTGATATGATTCTTTTATTTTTGTTTTATTTACAAATCAGACTAATAATAATGCCTTTTCCAACATACTATAAAAGGCTATAAATGACAGACTTATTGCTAAAGATGCATTTTCTATCAGTCATCTGAGAGAAACAGCGACGACTTTATTGTGAAGCAGAAAAATATGAAGATTACAAAAGAACATTGTGATTAAAAGATACCTAATATTTCGGTTTTTATACTGTATATAGTGTATGAAATAACTAAATTCAAGTTGGTGTGAAGAATTAAAATATGTAATAATAAAACTATAATATTTATTGCGTGTTTGTTTTATTGAATTCCGTACATATCAATATCGTACATATCATAATATGAAATCATAACACAGTTTCAAGCTAATGGTTGACTTGGTTGTATTTTGTAAATATAAAATAGGTGGGAAGTTGTCTAACTAATATTATAGATGCCTTTTGAAAACAGAGGCCATTTAGGAGATACTTAATTTATTTACTTAGGTAGGAAGAATAGGACTTGCTTCATCCTCATGCCTGTGATTTGAAAACTGTAAATTTGCCAAACTTTCATATAGATAATAGCTAGACGGTGAAAATTGATGTATTGGTCGGCTAATTTTGTGTGCTAGAAGGTTTATACGGTTATTTTCACTATCACAATTTACTAACGTTACGTTGTTCGCCATTGAAAACAAAGTGAATTGTTGAACGTTACGTTTCGAACTGTCAAACATTGTTCGTGCTGCTAAAACTTAAAAATATGTATGAAAACGTTTGCGTTCAACGCTCACGCTCAACGTTACGTATAACTAACGTTACGCGCTGACGTATGCGTAGTTCCGATGAATTCCGGCAGACGGCGCTGATTTTTTCCCGTACATTGTCAACGTTAACGGATACGCTAACATTACTAGCGTTGGTTCGTGCTAGAGGCACTGGATCAGTTCCGTTTCTGGCATACAGTGCCTGAATCAGCTGCTTAGCAAAATTTTGGGACGTAATGAGATATACCTCTACAATTTCCCAATGAGGCAATGTAGTCTGGCCAAAAATTGTTAGGTATTGCCTTTCGTAGGCAGCGGCGGCATATTTTGGTACCTACTTATTATTTTAGTGTCGTATATACCTACTCATAGGAGACAGCTTGCCCTGATGAAAATTTCACGGTCCGCCACTGATGGACAGCCGTGGACATCTACAGTCAAAAGCGGTCGCGGTCAAAAAGCCCGTTCTGCCCCACTTTACACTCAAGACTATAGAAGTTTATCGTTATCATGTCGTCGGGCGGGATGACCCCTGAAAGTGTTAATGTACTTATACGACGTTAATGATGAACGATGCATAACTTTCTCGGCTATTGTAAAACTGTGCATAGTTTACAATGTCGATAATGCAATATGGACCCCTTACTTCTTCGTCCCATCGTTTCATACCACATCACGGTGAGGTAAGTAAAACCCTTTATCACTTTCATTATTGATAAATGTACCTCGGCAGTGTTATGGGCAGTTAAGGGGGAATTCGCGAATTTACCTATTTTGCAGGCCTGACACAGGCTGCTGTGTACACGTATGCGATAAATAGTGATATACATTAGATAGAGCATTTCTTCATCTCGATTCAAATAGAGAGCTTTTTTTAAAAATCATTCATAATTCATCCGAAAATACGAAAATGATGAACCCTGTTTGACGATTTTGGCCAAAAAAAGGTCAAACGCGGGGCCTAACACAGAGGTCTACGGCTGTTCCCTGAGCTACGGAGTATGTGGAACGGACCGTACAATACTTCAACTAAATTCAAATAGAAGCGCTTTTTCAGAATGTAGTCAGAAAAATCCATAATTTTGTAAAATAATTCAACTGACAAAAATTTTCATACAAAAATGTTGTTGTGCCATCGCGTTGACAACTTCAACCCCGTCAGTCCGCGGCTGGATGCCGTCCTAGAAGCACGGTCACGCCCAATTTTTCTCTAAATAATTTGCATGTGTGCAGTGCACTTTTTGGATATATTTCTGAGTAAGTACCTATATTTCATACACTATTCTTTGTCAGGAATTGATGACAGTATTATATTCTGTACGATTCATGGTCGTTTTCTTGTATAGATGATAAAAAAAAGAGTCCAAAGAAATCTGTAAACAAACATCCATTTCCTTTTACTTTGACGTATAACCATATCAAATAAAATTGATATGACAATAAAGCGTCACCCTCAAAATCGGGTATATTTTCACGTTGGTAGCATAGTATTATGTCATTTAGTATGAGGCATGGGAGTACAATCGTGTTCAATTTCATTTTCGATTTTTGTAGTGTAAAGTGACATACAGTAACTAACATAATCCGTTTTTATTTTCAGAGTCGAAAACGAAAATTTAATCAATCTAGAAAACAGTGTTGCCAGATAAACCTGAAGTCGATAAGTGTTTTAAGCTGTTGAGCTGGCTACTTGTTTAACTCTGTGCAGAAAGCGGACCAAGAATTTTATTCAACTGGAAGAAAGACAGAAGAAAATAAATCCTTTAAATAGTGCTTGTGAATTGTTTAATTGTAAGTTAATAAACATTACGAACAATATAATTAACATTTATTTATTTAGGGAGGTAGGGATATCCTTATTTCTGTCAGCCTCGTGATCAGGAAAATAATGATACCACATTGTATTCATTCATATTTAGTAAAAGTCGGCCGAAGGGATGTAGGGTGCCAAAACTATCATTGGGCCATATAGCCGCCTATCACCTATTACCGATACTCTTAGTATGTGTCCTACCCAATCTAACCCCAACAACGGCCTGAAACTCTTAGGCTCCTTCCAGTACATCCCGGCTGGACATCTGCTGCACCTGTACAGCTTCTTGATGTACCAGTTCGAGCAGCAAATTGCCTATAAAATGCCATTTACCCACTGGCGTTTTGATTTTTGAAGCCAAATTTAATGCCGATTTCACGAAAGTAGATAACAGCGGTTGAAAATGAAGGCATTCATTGAACTGGTACATATGTATAACTACACACATTAACATGGTCTAGGGAAAAGCTTATGATTTGATTAAAACTCCACAAACTTCTATAAATCTTTGTCAAACGAATGAACACCGGAGTGTTCATTTAATCATGTCACGTAGACACTTGACCAGGAACGAATGTTAAGAGCAGTGGACATGATTGAAACTCCAGCAACCACAACAAGTTCATTCATATTAAGGTGATACAGTTATGGTTTGGGCAGGGATTCGTCCGTCTTGGCGGTAGAACGGACCTCGTTTGGATACAAGGCAATGTGACTGCTCTAAAATACCGGGATGAGGTGCGCGAGCCGAGGTGAGCCTGTAATCTTGCCCCACAGACGACAAATGGGACAAATTTTCCAGCTAATGCACGACAATGCCAGTCCACATACGGCGCGTATCATTAAAAATTGGTTACAACAGCACGATATCTAATCTTTAGACTGGCCTGCTCCATCTCCTGATTTACCCTGATTCAATGGAGCATGTCTAGGACACGCTTTAGAAAAGAGCTCTCCAGAATTTCCCTGAAGATTTTGTGCATGAAAAACAGCTTTTATTGCATCTTCATCATTAGACTGGGGACAGTATCCAGGACAGGATATCGACACCCTTGTTTTGAGTATGCAGAACCGTTGCAGATGTGTCAGAAATGACTTAGGTGCCACTCCACAGATTATTTTTTTGTAAATGTTTTCTTCAGGTTTTTTTTAAACGCAATGAACAAGCGTTTGACCACTATCCTACCTGATGTAAAGCAGCGATGTGGTCTACGATGGAGCAAACTTGTTCATTAGGTACCTATTCACCCTTGACTTGAAGTCGTTCAGACCTGGACAGGCTTCGGGAAGGCATTCCACATCCTGGCGGTTCGCACTATAAAAGTGGACGCAAACCGTTCGGTTCGCGTAAATGGTATATCCACCTGGCATGGATGACGTTTAGCCGTTCTCGCGGTTGTCTCCGTAGCACACTCTCCGAAATGCACCCGATAGAAGACATATTATAGGCACGTAACCTTTCGGCGATGTTTTAGGCTTTATAGTCGAACATCAAACACCCTGCCGTCACCTATGAACCTTCTAGCATGTCTCTCTATTGCCTCCAGAGCCTCAAGCTGGTATTTTGCTGATCCATTCCAAAGATGAAAGCAGTATTCCATACACGATCGAACTTGTGCTTGGTACACAGTGAACAACTGTTCCGGTGTGAAATACCGCCGCACCTTCGAGAGGATGCCCAGCTTCTTGGCTGCGCGTTGGGCCGTAACCTCAATATAGGAGCCAAAGTTGAGGTTGGGGGTTAATGTCAATTCTAAAAGCTCCAGCCGATTGGCTATAGGCAGGGGTACATCCTGGAAAGTGGATGCCAGATGAAACGCGCTCTTTGCTGAGAATAGACACGCCCTGGGTTGTGTGTTTTAAAAAAAAAAGTAATGTTTGAAGTTTTTCTTCAAAATTTTTTTTGTTTAATTTTAACCAAAAGATTATTATAATCGTATATTAAATAAGATATATTTTAAGATATGGGTCTTAACAAAAAGTTAGTATGATTTTAGATATTTATGTTTCATTGAAATATCCCTAGAACATGTTAATGTGTGTAACCCGAACTAATATGTGGGTAGGTACTATAAAACTCGAGAAATTTGAACGAAACACTTTTCATTTGACATGTACACCAATGTTCCGAAAATTACTTTTAATATCAAAACAGACATTTTGTATACCTGTCTATGTGTGTGTGATAATACGTATAGGAAAGCGATTTTGTATGCAGCGATGATGACGTCAAAAAGAGAAATAGGCCCTTAATACCGATCTCTTGGGAAATTGGGACAAAAAAATTGTGTATGTGTTATTTTGAAATCCGTTAAGTAATGTTTGCGCGAAAGCCGAACAAAAATTCAAACATCCGTTCATACTTTCCCCTTTATAATATTATTAGGACAATCATGTTTTTCACGTGATCAAGCGAGTAATACACACATCAAGAATCTAGGGATCAAGTACATTTTAGAAGATTGCAGTTAAAATATATTTTACAAAAACTGAATTAATTTATAATTTATTCAAAATGTGGTAATAAGTCATTGATACAGGCATGGGAATTAGGTAGGAGACCAATTCAGAAGATTAGATTTGACTTAAATAAATTAGATTTTTGATTGTGTGTATTATTCCGAAAGAGCTCTGTGATGTGTGGCGTTAGGCGTCAATAAAAGACGGAGGTTCGGCTTAGACTAAAGTTTTATTAAATAATAACTTATGTACTAAATATGCTTATGCTTCACTATACCTCTATATGTTTATACTACACCACACCTTCCCCCTTAGTGAAAAAGAAAATTACTACTAAGTAGTAATTTTTTTTATCCGACACAGATAGTCTTACTTTATTTAAGAAAACCTAGGGAAGGCACCAGTACCAATATATTAAGAATAGCATACAATATTTTATAATATTACTATACAATCCGAAAATTTTAATAGTAAACTTACATACTACTACAGGAGTAACAAAGGTTAGCTTTTGACGAATCCGTTTCATTTCAAAGTAAATCTAAAACAATATATAGTAATACTAGCTGATCCGGCGAACTTCGTACCGTCAACAATTTTTTTTTATTAATAGTTTTAAATGGTCTGAAACACGTTTTATTAAAAGCTTGCTTAACATATGTATCCCGAAAGTTGTGAAGTGCATGTAATAGGAATGGTGGTACAATTATTGCTTTGTTGGCAAGAGAGCTCAAGGGGAGAATCAGTTATAAAAAATCCGGTCACAGTTGTAGGTACAATTTCCTCATACCTACCTGCTTTATTTTGTTCTGTGAAAACGTGTAGATTGTGTGGATGTGGCTATGAAACACGTAACCACGTGAAAAACATGGCGTACCCAAGTGCAATCCAGCTAATTTTAACGTTAGACTCTGAATTTATTGATTGTCAATGAGAAAGCGAATTACAATGGAAACTGTAGACATTTAAATTGAAAAGATAAATTGTGTGGTATAATAGGAATACGTGCTATAGACACCTTTTCTCCCTTAGTTTCTCCTGTCAAAATAGTACACGTCACTATGTGCTAATTCCTTAATATGGTACCATTGCATTCAATAATCTTGGTGCGCCTGGATACGTAGCTTAACTAAGTAGTTAATTACTTTGTCGACGCTGAACTGAAATCGAACTTAAACTAAATATTCTAAGAAAGGCGATAATACAGGGATCGATTTTTTGGAGATCGATCGTGTTACCATACGACCGTATCGCATCGCATATTAGGCAGATCGCATAAGAAAATCGAATTCTGTACACATACTTTCAAAAGTCTATAAACTGTAATGGTTGATTTGCTATCAGGCTGGTCGGCGACAGCTACGCGGCGACCGCTTTGTAATTTTAGTTGAAGGTAGTTATATTTTTGTGTTTGAAACTTTTTTTGACAGCTGTTTTTTTCGATCGTTTATTTAGTTATCTCATTACACTGTGACCAGTTGCCAGAAGATGGAAGAAGAAGCAAAAGATTTAAAAAAGAATCTATTTTGTATGGAGAAGAAAATTTTCATTTTCATTTCCCCGCGTTGTCGCCAAAGTAAAAGTTGTTTTGGCGAGCCTAACAACGTTTCCAAGACGGGGTCCTTTTATACGAAGTTTAAGAAAAAAATAATTTTATAACGTGTTATTTTTACTTGTGTATTTTTTTTTTACCTGTTTACTTACGTATGTAAATCGCATAAAATATTTGTCAAATAATTAAAAAAACTAAAATTTAAGATAATAAACTTTTCCGAAACCTCTCCCCGTCGCTCGCAAGCCACGCTTCTCCTTGCAGCGCGGCGTCATGTTTTGCACATCATACGGCGCGGGTGAATTTTATATCGGTGTTATTTTAAAATTTTTATATCTTCTAAGATGTTCATTGAAATTAAGTGATGTCAAAGACAATTTTGTTCACAATTAAATTCTCTTAATCAATAACACATTTATTTGGATAAAGATTAATATTATTCCGTTGATACAACTCTTAACAAATAATGCATTAATTTCGACCAAATTTTATTGCCATAAAAACGGTTCTAGTGACTTAATCTTAAAAGATAGACATATACTATCCCGGACATTTTTTTTGATCATTTTAAGAGGAATAATTCTTTCATGCATATATTTTTGGTATCTTGAACAGTTTTCGCAGCGCACGCAACAGAAGCTCTCAAGGAAGAATAATTTTCTCAGTTTTTTTCACATTTTCCATTATTTCTTCGCTCTTAATAGTTGCAGCGTGATGTTATATAGCCTATAACCTTCCACTATAAATGGTCTATTCAACACAAAAATAATCTTTTAATTTGAACCAGTAGTTACTGAGATTAGCTCGCACAAACAAACAAACAAACTCTTCAGCTTTATAATATTAGTAATATGTTCAATTTTGAAATATAATTACAAATAGAATTTCTCGTTGCTAGAGAATATCAGTTGACTTATGTCCTTGCCTGCTTGTAACTAGATTATAAGCGCTGCACAAACAATCATATGAATAATTCAATCATAGTTTCCATACATCTCCCTGCTTTAGCTTTTCATAGTTAACACTCTGAATTTTCTATTTACTTTCCAAAAGTAACACTTATTATTTCCATTTTCTTGGGCCGGCTGGGCTAATTTATATTTTATTATCACTCAGGGTACATCTATTAATTTAATGAGTCGACTCTTACATAATATGCAAGTCATTACCACCAAGCTTTTGCCGCGTTGAATAAGTTCATCATGCGTTGTGCACAGTTATAGTGACACATAACAAAAGTATTCCATTTAAGGTGACCAATAATAAGTCCCTGTGGTCAACACCAACTTCTTCACAGAGGAATCTCGTTCGCACCACGATCAGAGAGAAGGACGGATATGAATATTCCTTCAATATTCAACCTTTTGCGTGAACCCTGGTGTACCTCCATTAATTACTTAAAACTAATTCCTTTTTTCACTTATTCCAGTCATTCCATTCCTACAAAATATACTTGAACACCTTTTCATGTAGAGATTCTGCTGTGTTGATAAAAAGCACCAGTGACTATTGGTTGATCAGGCCAAACGTCCAAAGAAACTTTACTGACTGAAGCACTTTCGAACCCTTGCTTGTCACAAAAGGACATCTTAAAATCATACCAAAACCTGACAAAACCGAACATAAATTACTACCATACATTTCTCTTTCAAATTAACGTAAAAAAATCTCACATCACATAATCTAGTCCACATATCAAGTAAACAGCTTCTTCCGTAACGCCCCATGTATCATACGAGGAACAAAATTAGCAATAGCATAAAAGCCACATATCAATTTGTCTCACTTCGCCTTCCCGCCCAATGTTCCTTCTGAGGAACGTATTAAACATTTCATCCTGGAATTGAAATTTGGCGCGGTGTCATTTTTTTGTTAGGTTGGTGCAAAAAAATAGTTCATTGTCGATGATATTGAAGTGTCATTAGTGTCAAAACTGTCAAAGATAATCCTTTCGCAATCGAAAAAAAATTGAAAGATGGCGCACGCGAGGTATGTATTGATTTATCGATTGATATTTATGCAATCTTATTTATTGGACTTGTTTTTTGCAATTACAGCTTTAATTTAACGTGTTTTCTATTGGGGACATCTATTATTTTCTTGGAAATGTTGTAGTTTTGTGAATTAATTTCTTTCAAAATATTTTGTTCCCCTAGTGCAACATTAGGTGTATATTTAGCTCGATTTTTTATGTTGCACTCGGGGTAAAATGGGCGGTTTGTGGGATTTTTTTAAAATTTAATCTTCTGGTGGTGGAAATATCGAGCATGGCTGAATGCAGATGAGGTGATGGAAGTGTGCCAGGATCGTGAGAAATATCCCCATGAGAGACAGGCGTGATGTGTATGTTTGTATGGTACTTACAAGAAGCTTTGAAATCGAAATTGACTCAAACTGCAACAGGCTATGCTTATTAAATTATTACTGATACTAAATTTTTTTACTGTGACAAATTTTTTTAATTTATGTACTGGGAGGAAAAATGGCGTGTCAGTATCATTGCGAACAATATTTCTCGAAACCAATTTCTTGCATTGCGAAAGTCAATTAAAGTAGTTTTTGATGATGATTTTTCGTCAGAGGAGAGGACTAAAGATAAGTTATGGAAAGTTCGCCCACTACTTACGATAGAGTTGCACAGGGATGTCGTGATCAGACAAAACAACAACACATATCTGTCGATGAAATGATCATCCCATTTACAGGGTCATGCGGTATAAAACAGTTCTGTTCGGGAAAACCGAATCCTACAGGATTAAAGTCTTTTGTGTTAGCAAACCCAAATGGAATAGTGTGCAACTTGTCTATCAAGGCTTGACGACGTTTGCAGAAGGCGATTTCGATAACTTTGCGTTGGGAGAAAAAACTATTTTGGCTCTGACACATGCATTAGTTCCAGAACATGTTATTGTGACAGGTACCTCACTACAGAAAAACTTATGCTTAGTTCGGTTAACTATATTCACGAGGCATATATTGTACTGGCACTGTAATGAAGAACCGTGTACCTAAGGAAGCACGCCCACATTTGAAAAAAGACCGTGATCTGAACAAAGATGGACGAGGCAGTAGTCAATTGGTGAGAGACGATGGCAATATAGCACTAACGAGATGGATGGATAACAAACAGGTCGCGTTACTGTAATCTGCTCAAGCGAAAGAACCGGAAGATTATTGCCAACGTTGGTGCAAAACTCAGAAAAAATATATCTCAGTTCGAAGGCCAAATGATGTCCAAAAATATGAGTGGGGTAGATTTGGCAGATAGGTTGCTGGCCATCTGTCCAAACAGATACCGAACGCGAAAATGGACACAGAGATTCATTTCCCACATGCTGGACTTGGCTGTCAATAATTCCTGGCTGCAATTTAAAAATGACCAACTTTTACAATTTGTACCGAAAAAGAAGATACAGCAATAGCGTTCGTATAAATTAGAACTAGGAGAGTATCTGATTGAGAGCAATGTATTTTTGTAAAAAGTGAGCCCGAAGACGACATCGTTAATCGTGAAAACCCAATAAAAAGGGGTAAGGCTCCAGTAGTGCCAATGCCGTCAAAAATTATGCGTACGATCTGCCCGATTTTGTTCAGAAGCGTAATAGATGTCGCTTGTGTAAGAAAAATACTTTTGGTAAGTGTGTATTTTGTAAAATTTACTTGTGTTTTGATTCAAATAGAAACTGCTTTAAGTCAGATTTTTTTATAGTTGAGGCTGTGTTTTTTTTTTATTTTCAATGTAAGTTATCTCTGTTTGGTTTGAGGCAGTCGATTTTACATAGGCAATTAGGAACACACTAGTTTTGTTATTGTTAAAAATATTGATGTGTTCCCTTTAGGCATTATTATTTTGTAGAAGTTTTTAGTTTTTATTTCTTTGAAAAGAAAGATCTCAGTAACCACTGTATAATTCGTTATTGATCTCAATGTTATCGGTTCCTATTTGTGCACGAGACAAAAATATTGTGTTATTGCTAAATTCTAATTAGAAATTAAGTTAATTTAAGCTTAAATGGATATAAAAAGAGTTCCTATAGTCTAAAATAAATATTGAAATATATACACTTCGTATTTTATTTAAAACCCAATGTTCCTTTTACGGAACATATAAAATGTGCTAAGGATTGATAATAATGCCCAAGGTATCTCTCGAGGAGCAAAAAATAAATAGTGTTTTTTTAATGAAAATTCATACTAATATTTTGTTTCTATAGCACACCCCCAAAATAACCATTAAAATGACTGGCTCTTAGAAATATCGTAAGTTTTGTTGTTGGGCAGGCAGCCAATTATTTGTTTAGTTCCTCCAGAGATACATTGGTGGTAAAGTAAATATCGGAACTTTTCATATGTGGGCTTTACGAGGAGAAATGTTTAGTTACAATTTTCCCACTGCCGTTTTCAACTATGACGCATATAAAATACGTAACCGAATAAGTGGCTCAGTTTATTTCGAAAGTAAATGAAATAATTACTGTAAAAAACATAAAAGCATCACAATAAATTAATATGCAATAAATATAATATATACATGTACATATTATGTACATTGTGAACAAACACTATTTATAGAACTTATTTTTCGTATGAAAATATATGAAATACTTTATTATAAATAATAGTTAATAAAATAAAATAAAAATTAAAAACGATATGTTTCGAAGCGTCTGTGGTCCAGTTGGTCGGACACTTGACTTGTAACCGGGAGGTCCCGGGTTCGAGTCCGGCTACTGGACGTGTACCAATGGGACTCTTTTTCAGAGCCTATGTACGCAACGCAACGCTCGTACGGTGAAGGACAACATCGTGATGAAACCCGCACACCACAAGGTGTGTGAACCCTATAACGGCGATGGGCTCACCCCCTGTCACGTTGGGTTAAATACGCTTGGTGAACCGTGGGTACTTGCTTTAGCAAGTGCCTCTGCCTACCCCTCTTTGGGATTAAAGGCGTGAAGTGTATTTATTTTTTTATTTATTTTTTATTTATGTTTCGACCATTTTTACCTTTAAAAATTTATCCCATCACTGTTAAATGTATGACCGACGGAAACGTACTATTAGCGAAATTATCAAAGTTTACCTACCGACCTCTTCATGGATATGATACACATATATATATGATAAGCGTTTATTTGTTAGAAATGATAAGGTTTCCAAATCGTAGTAGGTATAGCAGAAAACAAAACACAATCCATGACGTAAACAGTGACTTTGTGGCGAAACCCACGATGTAATATAGCGAACTTTGGTGCTCCTCAAAATAATCTTCCACGAGTTTTCAACATTGTCAACCTTGTTTCACACACCTTTTTGATGCAATTGCCTATTTTCGTATTTCTGGTTAACGTTTACTTCCTACATATTTGTCGCTGTTATCAATTTTTTTTAAATGACAGTATGGTGCTAAATAAAATATACCCTGCTACGCAATAAGGGACGGAAAATATTGTCTCTTACTCTTCCTCACCCATATAAAGCTTCGTTTATTCTAACAGGCAGTTTTGGATTGTGAGTCTTTATTCGGTCCGGTAATATAATAATAAACGGCCTATAATTCGGCTTGACCACTACTATTGAGAATATAGCAAGACCCCTTTTAAAGTCGACCACCCAAATGGTGTTCGAATTCAGTGTTGCTTAAGTCGCCGAAGACTTATAAAAGAACAGCGTTGACACAATATTGAAAAAAAATAAAATATACGTGAGCCAAGTCGTGGATGTGTTTGTGTCAGACTATACATAAAATAATATATGGAGATAATTCCTTACTCGAATATTCTATAATTGTAAAGATAACGACAAATGCTTTAAAGTAACTTTTGCTCTGCACTGAAGAAATTAAAAAAATATTAGAGTGAACACTTTACTTTTTCATGCAAATTGACTGGTATTTGAACGACGAATTATGTATTCATTTCAAATTTAATAATATTTTTTCTTAATTTACAACTCTATATTCGATGTGCTTATCAAACGTGAAATCAGTCAATAATCATTGGGTATTTCGAATGTAATTTTCCTGTTACTATACGTAACCCTTTCCTTTACGAATTGGTGTAACATTTTCCTGTGTCCGGTCAACCATCGTACAAATCGATCTACATAGAAATTAGGGTGCAGGACGTTCATTTACATTTGATTTGGCTTTACATAGAACGTATTGACAATATTGCAAGACACATTGGACAACCTACACTGATGAACTTAACTGTAAAAGTTAATATTTTACTAAATCATGAAATGCGAAAAAACTAACCATAAATGTGAAAGTCACTTTGACTATCAAAACTTTGACAATAATACCCTGCTTCGCAGTAAGGGACAGACATATTTTTCCTACATGTCGTCCATATTGTTTTTTTTTCTTGGCTTTTATGTTCAGCTTTGAAGCCGACAGTTCTGCCACAAACAAAGTAGTTCTCTTCGTGTTCAAATTATAGTATAGACTATGACTATCGATAAAGTCGTCAATTGTCAAAGTCGTGTCAAAAACACATTAAAACGTGTGGGTGAACCATCACATTTCAATGCTGCATGGAGCATTATACGGAAATAACAAATTGATCAAATAGGAGTCCTCTCCTTTACTTCTCACTCTCAGTACATTATTTTTCATCACCAGCACATTATTACACTAAATCCACCACATTAACACAATAATTGCAGCGTAAAATTTATTTTGACAATGAGAAATAAAGAACGCCATTTGCATCTCATCGCTTCCCGTCACAAAGTCCGTTCATATTGTTATTCTAAACGTCAGTTTTAGATTGCAAGTCTAGTTGTTTTTGTCTGAGGTAATTTCATTCCATAAAATCTAAGCCATGTTGTTTTATGTTTAAGACCGACAGGTTATAATTTATTTCAAAGAAAATAGATATCGTATCGATGACGATATATTACATATTAAGAACATTTACTGTAAACTTATTAAGAACATTTCGTTCCAAAGAAATGTAACTATTATTATATATAAAACTGTTTTGTTCTCTTCATAGCGTGAATAGTAGATTCCCTTGAGCTCTATCGATATCCGATTAACAAACAACCTAGGCAACACTATTTTTCACCGATATTTAAAAAAAATCACACACGTTCACAATCATGCGCTTTCCATTTTTGGTCACGTTTTCAAGTGATGACATTTCTTCTTTTACATTCTATTTCTAAGATTTCTAGAGAGACAAAACTTTACGGATTTCCACTAAAATATGTTCGGGGGCGTTTCGACTTGAGCACTGGAATTAATGAAAATGTACTGAAGTTCCTCAAAAAATAAACTATAAAAATCTGAAGTAGAATCGTATCGGATATTGCTCATCGTTTCGTCTCAAACAAGCAGAAGGTGCTCAAATAACACACGTCGACTCGCTTCTTGGTGACGGGGAGGACCTGCGCTGTAGCCCTTTTTGTTCGCCTGTTGACAATTGGAAGCAATGTGGCCTGGACGACCACAGCGAATGCACGTGTAGGCTGATTTCGTCAGACTGGCCGTAGATAACTATGAACTGCCCGAAATTTCCTTCATGCAGCAAAAAAATCCTTGAACGCAGACCATGTCATTGCAGGGTAGGATATTTGCGACACCCATGCAGATGCCTGTCCTTTGAGTGCACGACTTAAGGCAATAATAAGTGGTCCATCTTGTAAAGGTTTTTCAACCATACAAATGTCGGCCTGATAGCCAACCACTGGGGTCTGTCTTTGCTTTGTCTGGATCAAACTCCGGAAGAATGATCTCATTTGAAGACTGCGGTTTCCTTACTTGAAAAAAAACCAACATTTTTTTACTTTGTCATTCCAGCATCATCATCCACTTTTGTACCTCGTGCATCTGGCTGCCGCGCTGCTCTTTCAATACAGTTGCATGATGAGGAATTTCGCGGAAATGTTGAGACCCCACTTCTGATGTGGAAGGAGGGCCGGTATCCCCGTGTGCATTCTGGTCCACACCACCCATTCTCAGAAATACGTGGGGCATACTGAAAGTTTCTGGATTCTAATAAATGAGACTACATATTCAACTGGAAACATATTTATTGTTTTCCGAAGTATATTCCCCCACAATAAATGCATGCATTCTTTGAAACCATTGTGTAAAACAGTGGCACCAGTCTTCTTTGGAGATCTCTTCAATGGCCTCGTGGAACGCACTCACCGCCGCTTTAGGACTTATACGTATAACGACGTAAATCTTGATCCTCGAAGTTTATTTTTAGTTTTAGGAAACAAAAAGTCGCATGATGCAAGGTCTGGACTGTAAGGCGGATGTGTCATAAGTTGTTCTTTTTCACTCTTCAAATACGCATTCGTCAGCCGTTGGGCGGAGTGCGCGGACGCAATGTCGTGGTGAAGGACTACATTGCTCCGAGGAGGAGGGCAAACATTTGTTTTTATACGAATTCGCGGTTACTGTCCTCTGATCTTCAAGTGCTACCGTTGCATAATGGCCTGTTTTTCAAAATAAAAAGGCAACCATTTTAAAAAAGCAAATGATAGTCATGGAATTCGAAAATTTTCATAATCCGTAAGAGTTCTTTTTTCAAAATCAGTATTTTTTATTCTTTTTTTTTTCGTATCTGGCCAATTCCAGAAACATTCAGTGTGCCCTATTGTATAGACACTCGTGGATGTACTTTAAGCTGTAGTTTAATCAGCTTTATTTATTTTACAATTTGTTTGAAAGAAATAATAAGGGATTGTCTTAGTATTCTTGGATATGAACGCGACGATCTTAGAAAGTGCGTAACAAAGGAAACGTTCCGTTCGACATTTCAAATAAAACAATTGCCGTTTGACTCGTGGTCTTCTCACACCCTTTCGGGGTGGGGTGACGGGATATGCGCCGTCTTTAGTGTCCTCGCCTCCCGTGAATACGGGAGGGTCATTGGGCGTTATCCTTTGGTCCCCGGCGGGGCACCGAAATGCAAGGCGTCTTTATGGCCAACTCTCCCCCTTTCAACTCTCCTCCGCGCCGCCCGGGTGGGCGAAGGCTTGGCTGCCAAATCTCCTTCGCCTGAGTGATCAGGCGTAGGCTTGGCGCGTGGAGTCATATTGTACCAACTCTCCGTCAGCCTGCCTGGGCCTTGCGGCTTTGACTGATGGCTTCGGGAATCAGCGGGGAGCCCGGCAACATCGTCGACAGGCAGTAGGTCGCGCGGGTGCGCCCTGCCATCCGGCGGTCGCGCGCGATGTGGTCGTCCAGGCTTTCCAAACGAAGGTCCCTCTGGATCACGTCGTTCCTCACATAACGCGGGGCGTTAACGAGCGTGCGCAGCGAGAAGCTCTGCTGGGCTCGGAGCTTTCGGCGATGGGTCTCCGCGAGGAGCGGATACCATGCCGGGGCGGCGTACGTGAGGCGGGTGCGGATGTACGACTTGTACACCCCCACCTTCGTGCGAGAGGGAGTCTTGACTTCAGCACTGGACGAAGCAAGGCGTGGGCGGCGCTTCTTAAGGTACTTGGCAGTCGGGGTCCACTCGACCTCCTGGTCGAGAAGCTTCAGTTTCGGCGGTTGGCGAGTGTTGCGCGAGACGATCAGCGCCTGCTTCTTCGCCACCTTCACCGACAAGCTCCATCCCAGACCAGCATCCCAACCAGACGTCCAACACACGCTGCATTTCCACTGCAGCTGATTTACGCCGCGTCGTCGGCGTAGAGGGCGAGGTGGGCTCCCCCCTCGGCTGGGATGTCGTCGTAGCGCGCGTACAGGGCAGGGGAAAGGCAGCTGCCCTGCGGCACGCCGGCGGCTACGGGGCGCGGCGCTGAGAGCGCGTCCTCGACCTTTACCCTGAAGCTTCTCTCTTCCAGGAACGACTGGACCACCTTCACGATCCGGCGGGGGGTCGGCGCCTGGGCTAGTTTACACCAGCCTGGCGTGCCAGACCCTATCGAACGCTTTGTCCATGTCCAGCATGACCGCGACGGAGTGTTGGCGCTTGTTCCAGTTCGTCGCGAGCATGTGGAGCACCCTCGTCAGTTGGAGGATGGCGGAGTGTTCCGGCCAGAAAACAAACTGTTCCGGACGAGGCACGATGTGTGGCGTTAGATGTCGCAGCAGGAGCTTCTCGAAGATCTTCGAGTCGCTGCTGAGTAGTGCGATGGGCCGATGGCTGCCGGGAAGGAGGGGGTTCTTCCACGGCTTGGGCAGCAGGATGACGTGGGCGAACTTCAAGCTGCACGGGAAGTGGCCTGTGCGCAAGATGCCATTGCACAGGCGCGTGAGCGCCGCGACGGCAGGTGGCGAAGTGCGACGTTGTTGATGACATTTGTGCCCCGAGCTTTGCGCAGTGGCGCTCGCAGGATCATCATCTGCACCTGGCCTGGGGTGAAGACCGGGTCTTCTGTGGCTGCCATCGGCTCCTCGAAGAAACGCTCGTTCGAGCGCTCGACTGCTGCGACATGTTCGGCCTCGTCTGTTGGGTTGGGCCGGAACTGGCGTTCGAGGTGCCCCGCGAATATCTCGGCGCGATCCACCGCGCGATACCGCGGAGTCCCGTCGGAGTAGAGGAGTGGCCTGGTTGGGGCCGGGGCGTTCGCTAGCTGCGGCATAGGCGGTGGAGAGCGTTCCAGTCGTCGCCGGCAGCGGCGATTGTGCGGTCCTAACCTTCAGCGTAGTCCGCGTGAAGCTCAGCCGTGACTTTGGCGCTGATGCGGTTCAGCTGCGACTTCTTCATTGCCGTTCTTCTGAATTGCCGTTTGACTCTCAACATCTCCTTTTATATTCTACCCCACAGAGTCTATGTCACCAGAATTGTCAACCAAACTGTCAGTACTCGACGTACCGAACCACTAGTCTGAGCTCAACTGTCAACAAATCTGTTAGTACCTAAATGACTGACGCTACTGTAACCTTTGACAGGTAACCGTCAAACAAACTTTGTGCCAGTTTATCCACCATACAGTTACGCCGGTTATACGAGAAGCGATGAGATTCAAATGGCTCCTTTATTTCTCATTTTCAAAATTAATTTTTGCCTACAATTATTGTGTTAATGTGGTGGAATTAGTGCAATAATGTGCTGGTGATGAAAAATAAAAGTGAGAAGTACCTTTACTTCTCACTCTCACTACATTATTGAGACTATAGGACTCCTATTTGATCAATTTGTTATTCCCATGTAATGGCCCCCAAAAATAGCCCGCCATTCTTTATTGCTACGAACAATATGCGCTGACTGTACCTGCTGCAAATTCCCATGGTATGATCGCTTACGAACATAAACATATTAGTTAATGGTTTCTATTGATTGATTCTGTTTTAAAGATAATGTAGCAAAGTGAATTATACTTCAATATCTGGAGCAATTTTGGGGGAATTAATTGTTAGATAAATGGTACTGATAAATGATGATAATACTCGACTATTTTGGTGTTTTTTACAATATGAATATTCTTCCATTGCATTTTCCGTCCGCAGTCTGTGCCCGTATGCCTACAGAGCATTTTAGGCAGGGCTTGGAACCGGTTAATAATTAATCGTTATAATATACCGGTTGAGGTCTGAACTTTTGGTCGGAACGCGATCATTTAGACAACTGAAGTTATCCGAAATTAACCGGTATCAGCGGCGGTGGTAGTAGGAGACAGATAGACACAAAACATGTTGAGACTAGTTTCAATTCTAGTACCTACCTACCCACGCTCCGTATTCCTTACTTCTACGAGTATTAGGTCAGATTAACCGGTATACAGGGCGTTCCACAGCCATGCCGCATGGAGGAAAAGTACCTTAAATATTGTAGATAGAACATTTTACTGAAAGAAGACATTATTTTAATTTCAAAAACAATTTTAACTTTATTCATAGATTTTTTAATAATTACACGTTTGAACTGGGAATCGAACCAGCTACACGAGAAAAAAAACACCCTGTAGCTTTATCATACCCATCGAAAGGTTTATCAGAAGGGTTATTTTTTGCTAAGTAACATAGCGTCAGAAATAAAAGTAAGACCATGAATTTTATCTTTTTTAATACAAATTTAGTCAATTTATCAAATGCTCAAAATGTCTCCACTCCTGTTGAATACAAAGTTGCAATCTTTTGATTATTTCACTCAGTGCCCTGTGGAATATCCTAGTTTGTAACCGCTGTTGGGATCTAATGTGATCTAATGTGTTCAAAATACCCGTTTTATCATTGTAGTGATTAAGTTCCACATATTGAGCTCTGTTGAGGTATGATACTAGCCATTGATTTGCAGTTGGTTATGGTTGAGAATGTGATTTTTTTCCAAAAAAATGTAAATGTTTAAAATTAGTTACAGTTTTTTCCAGGATCTTTGAGAAGGCGTGTTTCTAGACCCCAATCACGTCCTTTCAGATCTTCCATCATCAAACAACTGCCCATGAACAAATTAAACAGCCACGGTGACGCTACTCATCCCTGTCTGACACCTCTATGGATGCCAAATTAGTCTGAGTAGGTCCCGTGAACCCTGACACAGGCACTGGAATCCTCATAAAGTGATTTCAAAGCCCATACCAACGTCCTGTCCAACCTGAACCGAGACAGCAGCAAGTTTCACAACTCATTCCTGGCACAAAGTCAATCATATTTCTATCTACACCCCGCTTCCAAATTGACGTGTGAATATTCCTGTGATCAAACATGGTGTTGGTCACAGCAGGGTTCCACTCCATACCTATTTTGAGAAGGCTCTCACCGTTCTCGTTCACTCTTTCATCGCCAAACAAGCCCAGAACACTTTCATACAAATCACGCTGTATACCCACTTTTCCATTAAAATCCTCTAGCACTATGATGAACTCATTTCTCTTACATTCTGACAGCACACCCCTGACATTCTCCCCCAGAACACGGGGGAGAATGTCAGGGGTGTTCGCGTTCTCTAAGTGGCTTAGACATGTCCGGTGCATATACACCCAACACGACCAAGTGCTTTATGCCAACTTTGAGCCTCGCCCATATGAGTCTGGAGTTCACGCATTTGTAGCTCTTCAAACAAGCAGCCATTCGCTCTGAGAAGACAAGACCAACGCCTTGACATGCACGCTGGCAATGCGGCACTCCCGACCAATACGCGGAGTACGTGCCATACGTGGTACTGTCTATACCCTTTCGCTTCGTCTCATTCACACACATTCAATCAATATTGCATACTTCATCAATCTTACTGTCCAATCATCCACAAACATTCAGCGTGGGAAATAGAGCCTCCGCAATCCACTTTTCGCCTCTCCGAGAGACCTGACGTGACAGGTGGCGAGCCTCGTCGCCGCTACAAATGAATTGGGCTGATCTATTCATTTTGGTCCCACGAAGGATCAGGTTGTAGGGAAAGGAAGGTACCTGGAGTTGGGAGGAGGAATAAGGGTAATGATATCGCAGCACGGAAGGATAAGGCTGACGATAGCTCGAGGAGCCGGGGTCGCATACCCGTGACTTTTCTTGATTTACCGGACTGGATATCATCAAGAAAAAGCTCTCTGACACCTGTAAACAACTTTACATTCATATTTTATAGATTAATTGATCGTCTACATCGGCATACAAACACAATAAATACCTACACATTGAAGACATATTTACGTAAATCCATGCTTTGGGTTTGAATATAAAAGAGAATAATAAATTACAGAGATATTAAAAAAACTTTGTTACCTAGTTATCCTGTAAGGTAAAAACCTTACAGGATAAATAAATAAAGTTATCGATAAGTAAATCAATCAAATATAGATTATCAATCATCTAACAATGAATTCCCCCAAAATTACTCCAGATATTGAAGTATTATAAAAGCCACTGAATTCTTTAATCTCATAATAATTCACTTCGCTACATTATCTTTAAAACAGAATCAATCAATCAATAGAAACCATTAACTAATATGTTTATGTTCATAAGCGATCATACCATGGGAATTTGCAGCAGGTACAGGTTTGCAGCGCATATTGTTCGTAACAATAAAGAATGGCGGGCCATTTTTGGGGGCCGGTAAGTTATAAATCACAGAAGGGTCCTAATGGATTCAGATTGAGGAACGTTCGTCAAATGAAAAATAGGGATCCGTTGGATCAATAGAACCTATCTGTCTATTTGCAATGATCAAAATAGGCCGGCTGACGGAATAATAAATATGTACTGACACAGGTTTGTGAAGATCCACGTTACACGGGTGACGACAACACCCACCTCTTTTGAACCTACCTAAAAAAGGAAGTTTTCAATTCATTACGATTTCTTTTTCTTTATAGTTGTTGTTACGGCTTTAGCCTATAAGATTCAAGTCTACTTTTATTATTAAACTCATCAATCATTCAATATTTCATGTATAGACTCAATTTCATAATAAACATTGACTAATGACGACTTAGTATGACTATACTATAACTTGAACACGAAGAGAACTACATTGTTTGTGGCAGAATTGTCGGCTTTAAAGCTGAACATAAGAGCCAAGAAAGAAGAAAACGAAAAAAACCTTTTTTCATAGTTCCGCTTGTTCCCGCCATGTGAAGATATCTTTTTCTATGTAAAAACAATTGCACATCATTTTTTTCTCTTCTCTTACCAACCACCTACCGAACAACATGTAATAATTAATATGAAGCAGCAAATACAGAAGAACGTTCACATTAGCCCGGATTTTTATTTTTTTTGAGCCAACATGGGTTCTTCTACAGTTGTTATCTTAAAACTATTGACAGGGTAAGACGATTTGGATATTTTTTTTTTATATGTAAGCGCCTGGAGCCCATAAAAGCAGTTGCGTGCGGTCTCGATAATGTGATCCCTGAATCTCAGCTCGCCGTCAATCAGCAGCCCCAGGTTTCTCGCTACGTCCACCCGTTCAATGGGAGCGTTGTCGACAATTATGACGGGGTTGTATCTTAATATAGCCCGTATTTGTTTTTTGGGCCAATCAGGCACGATGAGCACCCGTCACTGAGAAAAAAATATTATTGTGTTCAGTGTTGTGGGGTCATTCATACAAACAATTGAAATGTAAACATTTAAGCAAGTGCCACACCTTCGTATTTCTCTTAACTTCTGTATTGTATTAGGTACATTTACAAGACAATAATGTTCGTCTGATTGCTAAATGCAGTTTTACCGTAGACAGTGTAGGTAAGGAATCTGGATTTCGAGTTGAGTTCATGGTTTGCCAGCCAGAGTTTACCTGCCTAGATATTTCTCACTACGTCGTGGACGTTAGTAAACAAGTATAAACCCTCTGCAATTATTATTGGCATTATAAGGTATTTATGAAATTTATTAAAAAATATTTTATTTTAGAAACGGGTGGTAAAATCAAATTGCCCATATTGCACTTATGTACTCAAACCAATTCGATCGTGCATCAGTGATACAATACAAATTGCTCGCTACAAAATCTTTCCACTAAAACGGGCGTAGCTTCGGAAAGTGCTTCTCTAGTGGTAAGTGCATATCCCGGTTGCAACGTGCACCGCATCCAACTGGGCTAAGTGATCGATGATCCGGACCGCAAGGTTTTACGAATAAATGCATTTGCTCGCTTACTCCATTTTCCCTTCTGGGAAATTTTCTGCTGCGAATTATTAGTGGACTTTTGCAGAGTACCTACTCTGTTTTTGTGTGAGTTTGACGAATATGGTAAATTACATTTCTTTTTAGCGGTGAACCCTGTAAACCTACACGCACATCATCATACCACATTTTGGTGGTCACAGGGTAACAATACCGAAATGCGAAATCAAACATTTTATTTATGCTAAATAATTTCCTCATCGAATTAATTGTGAGACACCTTTGTAACGAGCTGTGTATATTGACAATATATTTACATACATACAATATACACTTCACGCCTGTCTCCCAGAGGGGTAGGCAGAGACTACAGATCTCCACCTGTCACGGTCCTGACATACCCCTTTCGCTTCATCCACATTCATACATCTTTTCATACATGACCTTCGGCATCGAGTACTTTTCAGGCCACCTTCGGCCAGGACATCACCAATCTGGTCTGTATATGTCCTTCTGGGGCGACCTGTACTCACTCGGCCCATTACATCACCCATATAAATCTCTTTCGTCAATCGCCTTTCATCCATTCTCTCTATATGCCCAATAATATATATTTAATTGCATCTTAATTAAAATTCCGACCAAAACTTGTTTTTGACCGAGTTATTTGTGTAAAGTTACATAGTACAAGCGTTAGCTATTAGCGTAATCTCAAGAAACGTAAAAAAATACAGTAACTGTGTCTGTACTTTGTTGTCTCTTACAGTTTATTGGTATTTAATTAATAAGGAGACACCTTTTTGAACTGTGCTGTGGACAATGTTGTGTCATGTCTGCAACAAGGCTATTTAGTCGGAGAATGGAGTGCAGTGTGTAACCTGTAAAGCATGTGTCTACTTCACTGGCCTATCCCTCATTGCTGCTGAACTCAGTGAGAAGCGGCAGTTTCTGTGGACGTGATATATCGTGTGAAGAGCAAGCTGATAACGAAAGTACAGCGGGATTTAAAACAATCTCCAAAATGTAACTTACTCCCAATTCGTTGCCCTGCTAGACATCCGATTAGACGCCTGACTATCGGAATACACATCCTATACCACAAGTGAAATTACAAGGCTCTCGGACAAAATCAATTCACCCACTTGAACACACCCAAAGACAACTAAGAACTAACCAACAAAATTTCAGGTCGATTTCAGGTTATATCCTTGTGCTAATACTAGTCTTTTCCGCATTGAATGCCTTCTAGGAGGCTCTATAGGTCTCGCGTATATAATTAATGATTTTCTATATTGATTCGGTGGTTTCTTCCTGTCTATTGACTTCTGTTTCTTTAACACCAATTTGTTCGCCTTTCGCTGAACGTTTCCGTTTGCGACATCAATGACTAAGCTCTTTACTATATTCCTCCGGTGATACCATTCTTATATTGCTCAAAGTGAGTACGTTCTTGCATTGTAGTTCCGCATGTACTATTAATATAATTATACCACGAAAAAGTATTTTGGGTACTTTTGCGGAATTAAACATAGTTACCATAATTTTGAATGAATATGAATCTAAAAGGTGGACTAAGCCGTGCTTCTGTTTTTTCCGTTCTCGTGGTTTGAAATCCGAAGTAGTGTGTCTTAATTCAGCATATAATCTACATCCGCACCAAGTTTCGTCGAAATCCGTTAATTGGTTTTTCAATACCTATTAGACAGATTTAAAAAGAAATACAGTAACAATTGTATGGCAGCTTTGCTGATGAAGGATTTTACTGAAGTAGAACAAAATGGTACTTTTAGTGTGAAATTTTATTTTTCTAAATATAAGAAATTGTAATTCATATGTGGATATCATTGGCCAAAATAATCCCTAGGCTCAAAATGCATATATATTTGTTTTCTGCTGTATTTTTTTTAACTTAAATTTACGAATAAACGTACGATACGTTCAATTCAAAGGTCGATTACCGTAAGCGTAGATTATTTATCTAGATCCATCAATTATATATTCTGTTCAGTCCCATTTGTAAACGAGTAAGATTAAAATGTAACCAAAACGGTAAGAAGTAACTGTAAAAGTTTAGTAAGAAAGGTAATACGAATAAGTTTGAAGTGTTTCTCCGAACAAAGGAATTTATTTCAGACTACAAGTTTGTTGAGATTTGAGCCATGAACTTGATTAATATTTGGCCAGTCCCTGATGTTAACTTCTAAATGAGACACAAAATTTTATTCCTCAGGTCCATCAAGAATTCAAATGAGCCTTCACTAATTTTCTTTCTTGAGTTCAAGGGAGGAATGGAAATTGTTTAATTCTTAGTAGCTCGGCAAGGAAAATACTTGCTGTTTTGTTGTAAGTCTTTATGAAGAATAGGGCACTCCAGAATACAAAGGATAAGGTATTTTTAAAAGCTTTTATTTAACTTGCAATGCATGTACGGTGCAAATCTTATAACTCAATTTTGAAGCAGATGTACTCAACTGATTGAGCTGAAATTTTGTATATACCTTTGATTTAGATGACAATGCATGGTACACTGTGTGACGATTTTCTAAATCCAACATAACGGCACTTACTAGATGACGCGCGTGCAAACTTTTTTTGATGCACTCCTACAATAAGTCAGTCTCATCTATTAATAAATAAAATAAAAATTATATTTGGGTATCAAATGAAAGGGTTTTTCTAAATCCCACATAGATTTACTTATACTTGGCGGACTGATTGTTTTTAATGCACCCCTACCGAATGGATATCAAAGAAAAGGCTTGCTAAGTATAACTTGAAAAATAAAACCAAGTTAATTTTCAATTATGATTAAATGTATAATCGAAATCGGAGGGACATTACAGTTGTGTAGAAACAACTTCGATAACAAGGTAAACAGAATAATTTATCTGAATTGGGCAACGTTTGGAAAGCTACGTCAAGACTCATCATCAATAGCATAGTCCCTGAAGATAAAAGTCTTTAATCAGTGTATCCTACCTGTGATGGCGACGAGAGCTGAGGCGTGAACACTGACGGTGCGGCTGGCCCACAAGCGTGCTATGGAATGGACGGGCTATCCACGGCGTTTTTCTGAAGAATCGGAGCCTGCAGATAACTCTAATGTGGTTTGCGATGGATCTGCTTCTACAATAAACAGCCTTCAATTCATCATTATCGACCTTGCTCTCCGGCCGTCCACGAGGCATGTTTTACAGGTCGAAATTTCCAGAACGAAAACGTTGAAACCAAAAACGCACCGTGTTTTCTTTTGCGACACCACCACTATACACATCATTAATCTTTCGAGAGGTTTCTGCAGCACTGGTGCTACGATCGAACTCGTACTCGTAAATAATGCGTTATTTTTTACTGGTTGAAGTCGGTTCCTTTTTCTTTTAACATGATTATCCAAACATTTAGGTGGAAAAGACACTGATGGTGTTAGTCAGATCATTATCATAATCGTCATGACGTCGACTGCTGCACGAGTGCCTCCCCCAAGGATTTCCATGATCATTTGGGGGGGAAATGGCAATAATCGGCACGCTTGTGATCGCAGTATTGTTGTGTTTTGACTTACAGAGAGCGCTACTGCCCGTCCTCTGGAGAGATCCCTCGGTCGCCTCTTACGACCCCCACGGCGGGAACAGTTGGGCTGGTGTGGTGAAGGATGTATTCTATTTGCCATATACAGTCGTACACAGCTTCAGTCACTGGTGTTTAGTCTAAGGAAGAGATGATTTACTACGTACATACGACACAAAACGTCTAAATGGGGAATTTTCCAACTCCAAAAATTTCATATCTTGATGTCGCTAGTGGGTGTCCGGGATGACTTCTGTCAGTTATATTTATGTACGCTTTTTATAAGTTTTCCATTTTGTGAAATGAGAGACATTTTTTTTTCGGTTTTCGAAACACAAATGCATGAGTAACATGTAAGCACAGCTGTTTAAATTTGAATTTGGAATTTCTAACCAAAGAGGAGTTATTTAAGATCAAAGTGGCCTGTACGACAAAACGCTAATTTCCTATGTAAAAACTTAGTATATACAAGTGCCTACTTAAATAATAATAATATTTCATTCTGACACAGCGTCTGTAGTCCAGTTGGTCGGATACTTGACTTGTAACCGAGAGGTCGCGGGTTCGAGTCCGGCTACTGGACGTGTACCAATGGGACTCTTTTACAGAGCCTATGTACGCAACGCAACGTTCGTACGGTGAAGGACAACATCGTGATGAAACCCGCACACATGGGTTTACCCCCTGTCACGTTGGGTTAGATACGCTTGGTGAACCGTGGGCATTTGTTTATTAGGCAAGTGCCTCTGCTTACCCCGCTTTGGGATTAAAAGGCGTGAAGAGTATTCATTTTTTATTTTATAGTTCATTCTTTAGCCGTTTTCGTATTCCACTGCTGGGCAAAGGCTTCCCTGTGTTTCCTCCACTCCTCCCGATTTTGAGCCACCTGTTGCCACCCCGGTTCATATTTGTCTAGGTCGTCCCGCCATCTCCGCTGAAGCCGACCGCGTCTTCGGTGTCCGTCGTTAGGGATCCAGTCAGTGACGGTTTTCGCCCACCGATTTACATCTATTCGACTGACATGACTGGCCCAGTCCCATTTCAGCTTTGCGGTTGCAACTCCAACATCGGTTATTTGGGTTCGGGTTCGGATCGAGGCTAGAGCGCAGGGTGGTGTTTCGGACACGATCAGTCCTTTTTACACCTAATATGTTGCGCTCCATAGCCCTTTGGCAAACATTGAGTTTGGACTTTGGAGTTTTGATGTTCAGCGAGTGACCAAGTTTGCGTGCCATAGGTCAGAATAGACAGGATGCATGTGTCGACAAGTTTGCGTTTCAAGGCGATTGGAAGCTCACCCTTCATGAGCTCCTTCATGGACCAGTAACTTCTCCAGGCGTTATCTATGCGGTGCTCAATTTCCTTGTTTTGCTCTTCTGGCCCAAGTAGGTGTACTCATCGACATAGCAAATTACCTGCCCATCTACCACAATCCTGCATTTTATACAGTTGGTCATGCACTGGGTCTTGGACCGGTTCATCTTGAGTCCAACCTCAAGGCTTGCATTGCTAAGAGACTGTAGCATTTGTTGGAGTTCTTCGGCGGTTTGGGCGAACAAGACAGTGTCATCTGCGAAGCGCAGGTTGGTCAACTGTTTGATGTGGCCGACATTTATGCCCCTCTCCGCCCATGAAAAGTTTTCTAAAAACTTCCTCCAGCCCCTAAAAAGCTTCGGAGACAGTGGGTCTCCCTGTTTCACCCCTTTTTCTATTTTAAATGACAGATCAGGCGTATGCAATTTTATTTAGGCGGTACTTTTGTCATAAATAAGGCGTATGGTATTTATATAATGTGGGTTTATGTTTTGTCTATGAAGTCTAATAAATATGGACGAATGTGATACGCTGTCAAAGGCTTTTGAGTAGTCAACGAATGCAACATAAAAAGGTTTGTTGAATTCGTTGACTTTCTCAATAACCTGGTTTAGTGTATGGAGGTGATCGGTAGTAGAAAATCCGGGGCGAAAGCCAGCTTGTTCTGGTGGTTGGTGTTGGTCGAGGATTTTTCTAATACGGTTTTGTATGACAATAATAAGTACTTTATAGATATGTGAAATTAGACTAATTAATTAATAATTGTTTATGTCACTTTTGTCGCCTTTCTTGTGGATCAAAATGATATTGCTATGGCAGAATTCTGTAGGTAGTATTCCAGTGTAAAGGATAGCGTTGCACAGATTTGCGATTCGAGGCAGGAGAGCGTGTTTCCCAACTTTGAGAACTTCAGATGTGATTCCATCTTCACAGGGGCTCATATTGTAGTGCAAGCTGTTCATCGCTTAAATATAGCTTCTGCCGGAGATATAGGGGAAATATCATTTTGATTGGGAGCAATACAGGGGGGTGAGTCAGATTTAGTAGGATCAGAACATTCACTCGGGAGCAAAGAAATTGAGTCAGTTTATTACTGCAACCAGTAATAAACTGACTCATTAGTTCTAGTTTAGCTGTTCGAAGGGAAGTGTTGTTTTCAATTGCTTTTTGTGCCAGTTGAGTGTTATCTGTTCGGATGTCGTTTCTGATGCTACGCTTTTTTATCAATAACACTATAATGGGGCACGTTTCTAGTAATTTTTTGTCTCTCCTATCTCCTCCTCTTTTTTCAATGTTTATCAACATGTTGTCTCCTAATCTCCTTTCTTCATATCATTTCTATGCTGATGACTTGCAGCTATATACCTCCTGCAGGGTAGAAGACATTGAATCCGCTGTGATACGAATTAACGAGGATCTCTCACGGCTTTGTGATTGGTCGAAGGGCTTTGGTATCGCTGTTAACCCAGACAAATGTCAAGCTATCCTAATTGGAAACTCACGACAACTCCAAAAAGTCGACACCACTAAGCTATCGGCGGTATACAACCACTGTCCTATTGTTTTCACACCGACATGTAAAGATCTTGGGCTAACAATAGATTGCAACCTTAACTGGAAGGCTCATATTGAGTCAGTTAGCCGAAAATTCTACGCTTCCCTTCACGTCGTTCTCCGTTTTAAAAAATCCTTCCCTTAAAAACTAAATTGAATATCGTCAATTCCCTCCTTCTCCCCATCATCGACTATGGTGACGTGTGTTATGTTGGCCTCTCCGAGGAACTATTGAATAAACTAGATCGGCTCCTGAACACTTGTATCAGGTTTATCTTCGGTCTCAGAAAGTCCGATCACATCACAGCCTACCGTGCAGAGCTCAAATGGCTGACGATCCGCCAACGTCAGAAGCTTCGGACTTTGTGTGTTTTGTACAAAATCCTGAACGATCCTTTAACTCCGGGATACCTCAAAAGCAGATTTCGGTACTTGTGTACCCTGAACAACCGCGATCTTAGATCTTCCCACAATCTGCTACTTAGTACTCCCCAGCACCGTTCAGGCTACAAGGCTGATTCCTTCACGGTGACGGCTATCAGATTGTGGAATTCTCTACCCACAAGCATTAGGAAAGCACCGTCGCTAGCCTCTTTTAAATTAAAAGTTCGCGCCCATTTATTCAAAAATTGAATGCCCCATATGTGGAAGAAATCGCTCTGAGCGATAAGGTCGCCATTTGCAACCTTACCATTGTTAGTTTTACATTTTGTAATGTACAGTGTGCAATAAAGAGTTTATTCATTCATATGTTTTATCTCCCTCATTATATATAATTTATTTTGTATGTAAATTTAAATGATGTCGTTTAATGTAAGTGTTGTTTATGTATGAGTCTTTTTTTTGTATTGTGTATGATTTTAAATGTTTAAAACGGGTATTATAGCGCGAAGATTAACCAACGATAAGCATTCAGCTTGCCTTCGTTAAATACCCGTTTTAAACATTTGATATCATGTCAGTGCGCGTTTCCTTAAAAAATGATTTGTGTATGATTATTTATAGGTATGTGACGTATTTAGTTCCATTATTGTATTTTAATTCTTTGTGTTTTTTTTTTATGTTTACTTTCTCTACTGCACACAGAAATGTTTACCACAACTTGGGTTGACTGGTAGAAAATGCCTTAGCATTAAGTCCGCCAATTGTATTATTCTGCAATAAAGATTTTAAAATAAAATAAATAAATAGTCGGAGTGTTTCGGGACTATGTTTATTGTGGTTTCTACGCGGTTCTTTTATATATTTTCGACTAGCTAGTTTGATTGCTTTCTTTATATGGAGGTATTGGCTTTCTGTATCGTCTAAGTCTATTTCAAGGTCTTTCATCATCATCATCATCATGTCAGCCCACTGACGTCCACTGCTGGATATAGGCTTCAAGGTCTTTATTAGTTATCAATATGGATATTAAATGTGTGTTTGTTCTGTGGCAAAATGTCTTTATCAGTTTTTTTGATCTTCTTACCGAAGTCGTCGTTAGTCGTTTCCTGTGAATTTTTAAATTAAATGAAATTTTGGTCCTAATCGGTCTATGATCTGAACTAAATTGTATACGATTTATGATTCCAATGTCTTTTATTATTTCCATGGATGAAGAGAGAACGAAGTCGATTTCGTTTTTGGTTGTGTTATCAGGTGATGACCACGTCCAGCGACGTCTAGTGGGCTTTTTGAAGAAGGTATACGTATCTTAAGGTTTTGTCCGAAAGCAAACTGAAGCAAGCGGTTACTCCGATCGTTGCGATCGCCAAGCCCATGCGCTCCGAGTATGGTATCGTTTTCCACAGGATGTCTTGAGCCAATCTTCGCGTTAAAGTCGCCGAGGATTACATTCCACGTACCTCGGTGTGCGTCGCAAGCCATATTTAAACGATCGTAAAAGTCATCGATCGTGCGCGAGTGTTAAGGCGTAAACTTGTATTACTGTCAAGGTGTGGTTTCCGGTTACTTGAAATTGAAGGATTGGAATTCTACCTGAAATACTTACAAATTGTATTATTATGCTGCCACTTTTTTGCCACCGGAAAGCCAACGCCGCCGTATAGGCCACTGGTAGTTCTAAAGTAGTAAAATATGTCAGTTTCCCTTTCTACAATATTCTCGCCTTCACGTCTCACTTCTGCCAGACCCACAATATCCCTATTGATGTTTTGGAGGGCGTTATCTAGCTCTACGAGTCTCTCGTCTTTCATTAGTGTACGGACATTGTAGTTCAGAAGACTGAGGATTTGGAGTCCTTTTTGTATGCCGTGGTTGTCTGACGGCGGTTGCGGTCTCGCCCGGGGATTGTTAGCACCCCATGCTCCAGCGTGTCGCCGGTTTCCGTCATCACCTGCTCCGTCACTGGAGACGCCGGGCACTCGGGGCCGTGGTAGGAGTGTATTATTCATAGAGGGGGTTGGACCATACCACGGTCCAATGACGGGATGTGCGCCAGAGCCTCGTTCGTTAATCATCAGGTTGTACCGCGTGCAGGTGGGGTTGGCTTGGGTTCTCGTGCTGTTATTGGAAGAATAATTTATTTAAAAAATAACATGTTTTACAGATTAAGGTCTTAAAACTATTTTATATTTATACACTTCGAATTGATAGGTATACAGCGGAATACAGTATAAGGCATTGCCTTTGACTACTTGCAATAGGTTGTTCCTATGCTACAAGCATCAGAGCTATCGAGATTTTCATTGTAATGCAAGTTAATAAGCTGTTTAGATAGACAGCATTCGTGTCAAAAAAATATATATAGTTTCGGTAAACGGTAAGTTACATAATAAAATATATATTTTGTTAAAGTTCGTATGTTTAATTGTATAGCAGGTGTTATGTGTTATGCAAATTTTGTGTTGTAATACTCGTTTTAAAACATAAAACCTGAACAAAACATTTACTTTTTTATGAAATAATTAAAAAAGTCTAAAGATGCACTAAGTCACTCGTGACACAATCTGCAGCGATTCTACATACTTAAAACAAGTATGTATGTTAAATCGAATTGTGGAATACTGTCCCAAGTCCAAGTAAGAAAAGCTGGTTTTCATGCACAATATCTTAAAAAAAAATACCCTTGGTGAAGCGTGATCATTTGCTCAGCAAATACCTTTCCTCTATATCTATAGATTATTCGTTTAGGATAATTTGGTATGTGTTTTGTAATTTTGAGTATGTGTTGTTGTAGCGGCAACAGAAAAACATCACCTAACTTTCAACTGCCTATCCTTCCTATTAGTGCTGACGAGATACAGCCTGGTTACAGACGGACAGACAGACAGCGAAATCTTAGTAATAGGGTCCCGTTTTCTGCCAAGCGTGGCGTTTATTGGCATTTCCTCCAAATGAGAAGCACCAAAAAGCCAAGGCTCCCGTCGGCTCGTGCTATTCTTGGTCACGGTAGCGACCACGGTGGAGAAGAGAGTGCGAAGAATCTCCGGGTTATGGGCGTCCACCGCAAACAACTGACTGAGGGTAGACAAGTGTCCAACAGAGTTGCATACCTTGTCATAAAACTACTACTAGTTATGTACAATCGTTTCCGGATTAGAACAGTCAATAGTAGTATCAGTTACCCTACATTTCCACCTGCCAATCATCAATAAACCTTTAACTGCCGTGGTGACGTCTAATAGACATCTGCTGGCCGTCTTCTGGAGAGTTCCCTCGGTCGCCTCTTACGACCCTCAAGACGGGAAAAGTTGGGCTGGGGTGATATGTATTCTATTCGTCGTCAACACACGATTAGCTTGCATGAAGCATTTAAAATATGTTAAATACCTATAATGCGAAAAAATTAATGACCAAGTAACAAATTCAATTAAAACTCTATTTCAAACAGAAAAGCAAAATAGGTTAAATGCTATACTCGTAGTTATTGGTACTTTAATTGCGTTATTGGCAATTATGACTGAAAAATAGTTCTTATTTCTTTCACTCAGAGTTCATGTGGTCCTCTTACTCTAGACTAGCCAGTAGCCGGAGCAATCACCGTACATTATAAATTATATCCAAGCCCTGTCTGTCTGGGTGTTACCTTTTCACGGTCAAATTGCTGAACCGATCAAGGTAGTATTTGGTATTAAGAGAGTTTGAGTCCAGAAATGAAATACTACTTTTTATCCCGAAATTCCCCCCGAAATGTTTAAAAGAAAAGATTCCGTTGGAGATTGGAGCTTCCTTTTGGAATTTGTTATAAAAAAGACTTATGCAGGTTGATAGCCAACAATGGGCTTGCACAAGTGTAACTATTAAAGTGTGATTAACTAATAATAAGCGGTGGAAATCGCAGGACTTCCATTAGTTTTTTTTGTATATTTTCATAATATTGGTCTTTTACCCAATATTTCTTATGCTAATTACACAGCAGTTTATTTCACATCTGACCTCAGAATGTCGAAAAAGACTTCATATGGTTCAGTAACTAAAACCATTATCTTCTGATATTACTGACCCGAGAACCCGTAACCTCCTATTAATCTTCTTAACGGCACTCCAAAAGAGCGAGATACTGTCGTTTCCCGGGTATAATTAAAATTAATCAATTTGTTACTCATCTCCAGTAAATGAGAGATAATTTCATGGAATTATAGCAATTACGGTATGAATTATTATCTACAAGAATTTCAATTCTTCGTTTTATTTGCTTAATGGAAATCGTACATTACCTAATAATAATTCTTGAGCCGTTTTTTGATTATATTTATATTACCTTAATTATCTAATTCACCGCCTTTTCTCCGACCTGAATCCTATTAAAATGGTCTGAATTCCCATGTAACGCTAAATCAGACACCTTCTAATGAAATGTCAAAATATGTAGTAACAGCCAAAGACTGTTTTTTTCCATGAAGATAAATATAATAAATATTTTACAACAACACACACATCATCTCATGTTAAGTAGCTAAAGCACTTGTGTTATGGAAATCAGACAACGAGATATACTTACTCAAATATATATATATTTTTTTTAAATACATACTTATATAAATAAAACACCCAGACACATCCAACAAGTACTTAAAAGCTCATCACCTAAATACCTGTCAGCGCGGTGGGAATCGAGAGGCAGACGTGCTGACCACTACACCAACGGGCCATTATTAACAATATTTTCCCATTAAAAAAAAGTATTACGAAGTATTTCAAATCGTTAAGTGCTTTACTAGTTAAATTTAGTTAGAGGAAGGTTACAAGAAGCATTTTTTCTTATTCGATTTTTTTTCCAAACCACTAGTCACTACTGTCAGTAGTTACCCACCATTTTAATCCTTATACTATGAGTAAGAGAAGCATCATCATCATCATAAGCGCATATTTGTCCACTGCTGGACATAGGCCTCCCCAAGTAGGGATTTGGTACGTAACTACTGCTAAACATATTTCACCCAATTCCACTGGTAGCGCTTGCCAGTCTATAACAGTCACGCGCCAAAAGATCCTATTGTACTGTAGCTACCTATTTAAAATTGTCGCGTAATCAATATTTGTTAGCTACTGATATCATTTATCTCTGTTAATTGTAAGACAATATTCAATAGAAAAGATTTTGATTAAATTACTCCTTTCATTGGACGCTCGGAGAGCATCAATAGTATTCATACTTAGTTCATTAAAGGGAAAGTCTGTGTTCGGAAGCTCAGGTAATAATTATTACAACTGTTGCGCTGCTATTAGGTATTGTATTAATGCGGAGGAATTTGTGCTATACATGTAGGGAAATATAAATAGCTTTTGTTTGTTTCGCATTCTAGATACCGCCGCGTATTTTTAACCCCCGACGCAAAAAGAGGGGTCTTATAAGTTTGACGTGTCTGTCTGTCTGTGGCATCATAGATCCCGAACGAATGGACCGATTTCAATTTAGTTTTTTTTTTGTATTACAGGTGTTTTACGGGCGAGTGTTATTAACTATGTTTGGTAGAAATCGGTTCACCCACTCAAAAGTTATGGGGGTTGAAAGTGGGGATGAAAAATTTTACTTGAGTAAATATGTCCAAGTATGGTATCAAATAAAAGAGCTCGACACGAATATTTAGAATCTGTCTATTAAATCAAAATTGGATACGTACTTTGTTCAAAAGTTCAGCTCTATACAGCTCTGTCGGATCGATCTGATGAGATCGGACTTCGTCTCTGATTTAGAAAAACGCTTTCCGTAGCACGTTGTGCAACTTGTGAGCCAGCCGGGCCGTTAATGTCCACGTCTCAGCTCCGTATCTCATTACAGGTAAGACACACTGATTGTAGACTTTTGTTTTCAGGCACTATAGTATCGATGATGCCAAGACTCACTGACCCCACCCAGCTGAATTCTTCTGTTTACCTCGTTCTCGAAGTTGTTTCGATCTAACTGCAATGCTGATACTGCAAATATGACGTGTACACTGGGCGTACACGTCATATTTGAACAATTTCGAGAACGGTACCGACCGTGTACTGAAATCAGATCAGGTAGAACATGTTCATCGAACATGACCTTGGATTTATCCAAGTTCACCATTCAACATCCGTTGAAGGTCAGGACCTTTATATGTTGTTATTTACTTTAAATAATGACGATGTCCTCTGAAAATCACAAGTGAGAGAATATGTCTTCGCCATTGATGTTGATGCCACGTACTTTCCAATGCAGCGTCTTGAACATGCTCCATTGAATTTGTGAACAATTTCGAGGAAATAACATCCTCTTGTCTTACTCCTCGATGCAATGGTATGGGACTTGTCTGCTGATTTTGTACTTGGACGGATATGGTGGCAGCCTCGTAGAGGAATCTTACAACTCGGATGGATCCCCAGTCAACTTGGCAATGCTGCAGAGACTTCAGAACGGACCAGATCTCAACTGAGTCGAAGGCCTTCTCAGATATCCACGAATGCTAGACGCAGGGGCAGATTATATTCTTCAGTCTTCTCTATGAGCTGCCGCACTGTATGAATGTGGTCTATGGTGCCAAATGGTGGTTCAAATTCGTCTAATACTCGCGCAAGACGGTTTGTGATCAATTTCTTCAAACAATTTCAACACAGAACACATCAACACATGATACCAATTCATATTCTTAGAAAATGTGATGCAAATTTTAGTGTACTATGGTAACAATTCGAACTTTTATTTTCTTCATTCTTCATCTTCATTCTTCATCTTTCTGAATGTTATAAAATAAAAGTTCGCATTGGTTGTAAGTTGACCTCAAAAATTCACTCGGCTGTTTATATACGCAGAAATTAAGACTTTGATACCGCCTGGCGGCAGCGCGACTGCGGCAGACTGTTTTTTGCGTAACGCGTTTTATTCAATCTGCGATATTTTCGAAGCTAATGGGTAAAATCGAATGCTGAAAAGGGCAATAGTAATCTACTTTAAATATACTATTTAAATAACGTATTATATTTGATATAGATTTATGTTATTTATGCCAAAACAGCTTCGCAAATAACTCTAATAAAAAAATATTCTAGTTTATAAGCTACAATACTGCCAAGTTTCATTAAAATCCGTCCAGTACTTTTTGCGTGAAAGAAGAACAAACATCCATCCATACATCCAGACATCCATAATTTATAATATTAGTAGGATATTGGCCATCGCATGAAAAGACGTGTAACTTCAATTATTTAGTTTTATCTACAACGAAGTTACTGGGGGTCGAAAATAGCCTGAATTGCTTCGAAAAAAGGTTGATACTGCCGTGCCGCCTTTTTTCTCCCGACTTGGTGGGGGCACTCCCGTGCCCCCCAGATTCTTGTTGCCTAGCAACCTGCTTATGTTATTTTATAACAAATAGGGATGTACCCCAGTGTTTTTTCACGTAATAGTATATTAAATATATATATATATATATAAATATAAAGATAATTATACTTTTCGTTATGGACTTTTGAAGTTACCGCACAAGCAAGATAGTTCATACCTGGGTTCATAGATGGCGCTATCCCATTTTGCTAAAGCGTACAGACCGCTGTGCATTGGACCATCTTGTGTACATCTGATTTGCTGTCGAGAAGAGTAATGGCGGATGAAATAATCCGAGTGAATTAATTAATATTTTTTTTGCAATATGTATTTAGAAGAAGATTAAAGTGTAAGAAGTGATTTGTGTAAATAGCGAACATTAAATGTCGTTTCTTTGTTTACAGAGCAACACATTATGTTTTATTGAGCTTCTACATAACGAATATCATTATAAAACGACATTTTCGTTTACGATAGATAACAGAAAATGGAAAGACTAACTAAGATTTGAGTTCACAATATTTCCGGGAGGAACGGATGGAAAATCAAATATTTGCTGTGTAACCTCATTATCAACGGTGCACAATGATACGTACAAAATACCCGTGGAATACCAGGCGATGATTTTTCATAAAGAATTGTAAAAAACTAGTGTTTTTGCTAAAGTGAAAAACACCTTATCTAAAAGATACCAAATGAGAAGGGTCTGGGTGAAAATGACACAGGAACTGAAGGAAATTTACGTAGATGAAGAGGGAAATTATCAGTTTGAGGGACAATATCTGGAAGAGATTACAAATGAACAGAATGCCAATACAACTGAGAAAGTGGAAGAAAAACCTCAAGAAAATAAACCCAGAAACTTAAAACATATAGCGGAGAGATTTATTATTGAGAAATTTACAAGCAAAAACACAAATGCAAACTACTGGGTAGAAATTTTTGAAAAAGAGTGTTAACGTTTTGAGATTACAACGGATGAAATGAAAATTGAAATACTACGACTGTTTATGGATAAAAGTTGCGCAGACTGGTATAGCTCAATGATCATTAAATTAACGATTAACTCGGCGTGGGAGACATGGAAATCCATGTTTTGTGAAACATTCGCTAACAAGGGATGGAGTCCTATTACATATGCATTACAATATAAATATAAAGAAGAATCATTATTGGAAGAAGGAAAAACTGATTTTGGAAATGCGGAGATCAATAGATATTGGTACATTAATAGATCTGATAGCCTCAGGTTTACCACCAGTCATACTTAACAAGATGGATAGAGAAGGCTTAAAAAATTAGATTTGTTTAATGAGATAAGGAAGCATGAATACATGATGAACAAAAGAGTTTTCGTACCAAGCAGGAAAACAGTATATTCTAGAATAAGTAATGAAAAAACACCATGTAAAAATTGTGAAAACCTGAACAAGGGTATTCGGTATCATCCAGAAGAGACATGCTGGTTTAAGCAGAGAAATGAGGATACAGAAAAAAGATACAATTTTAAACATGTTAACATGTTAACGTTTCAAAAAAACGAATAGTAACACCAATAATTAGAGTCGAACTTAGAATTAACAACTCTTTAACAGTAAATGGAATTTATGATACAGGTTCAAATGTGTCCCTAGTAAATTCGAAATTGTTGAAATTAAAAGGAGAAGGAAATAATTTGAATGAAGCTAATCTCACAACAATTAGTGGGGTTATAAAGGCAAATGGTTTGACTAACTTAAAGATAAAGATCATGGATATAGAGAAACATATGTTGTTGACATATGTCATAAATGAAAAACATTTCAAATACGACTTTTTAATCGGATTAGACTTGATAAAAATGTACAGACTCGTGCAAAATGACAAATTACAAATTTATCAAAGAAAAGAAAACAAACAAGAAAATGTGATGATAAATAAACAGAAAGAAACAGAGTTAATAAATGAAGAAAGAGAGATTAAAATAAATTTTAATGAGCATTTGAAAGAAGAAGACTTTGAAATGAAAGTAGAACACCTAACAGGAGAAGAGAATTAATTGATAAATATGAAACAGTATTTGCTAAGAATAAATATGATATTGGTACAGTTCATGGATACGAAGCGAGAATTGATTTATTAGTAGAAAAATACTGTAGTAAGAGACCCTACAGATGTACAATTGAAGACAAAAAAGAAATAGAAGAACAGATAGGTAACTTACTGGATAACAAACTCATAGAAGAGTCATACAGTCCATTTGCTGCACCAGTTACTTTAGCATACAAAAAAGAAGACAATAAGAAATCCAGATTATGCATAGATTTCAGGGATTTAAATAAAATTGTTGTGCCCCAAGCTCAGCCGTTCCCTTTGATAGAAGACTTAACGACCAAGACAAGAAACTGCAAAATATATACTACGCTTGACATTAATTCAGCATTTTGGTCTATTCCTTTGCGCATTGAAGAAAGAATGAAGACAGGGTTTGTTACACAAGAAAGGCATTACCAATGGACCTGTCAACCATTTGGTCTGAAAACTTCACCATGTATTTTTCAAAGGATATTAAGTAATATACTAAGAAAATATGAAATGACACATTTGCTGTGAATTTCATTGATGATATTTCAATTTTCTCGAAGAACTTTAATGAACATTTACAACATTTGAAGCAATTATTGGAAGCAATCAAAACTGAAGGTTTCAGACTTAAATTCACAAAATGTACATTTGCTTCAGAGAAAGTGAAATACTTGGGCTATATTATTCAAAATAAGTCGGTTAAACCTGTAACAGATAAACTTATAACAATTAGAAACTTTCTGATTCCAAAGACCCCAAAAAACATAAGACAGTTTCTTGGAAAAATAAATTTTTATCACAAGCACATTAGGTATGTGCTTGTGATAAAAATATAGTGCAATAATACTGGACCCACTGCATAAGTCGTTGAGAAAAAACGAGAAATTCATTTGGTCAGATAAATGCCAAAAATCATTTGAAACAGTCAAACAGATTTTATGTTCACAGCCAGTTTTAGATATATATGATCCAGATTTACCGATAAATATTTATACAGATGCTTCTTTGGAGGGTGTTGGAGCCATTTTTAAACAAATACAACTTAATGGGCAAGAAAAAACACTCGCATATTTTTCTAAAAAAACTAAATGAAGCACAGAAAAAAAAGAAGGCAGTTTATTTGGAATGTTTGGCTATTAAAGAAGCCATAAAATACTGGCAATACTGGTTGATGGGAAAGTCATTTACAATATATACAGACCACAAACCACTGGAAAATTTGAATCTAAAATCGAGAACTGATGAAGAATTGGGTGATTTGACATATTGCATATCACAGTATGATTTAAAAATAATATATGCACCAGGAAAACAAAATTTCGAAGCAGACTGTTTAAGTAGAAACCTAGTATTAGAATCAAATGAGAATTTGGAGGAACAACTAAAAGTTGTAAACTAAATAGACTATGAAGAGATAAAAGCAGATCAAAAAGAAAACAATCAAATACAAAATAATAAAACAAGACTGATTGAAAAACAAGGAGTATACGTGAAACGAAGAAGAGAAAAAGATAAAATAATACTTACTGAAGAATTTAGTTTAAAGCTCATAAGGAAAGTACATGAGTATTTATGTCATATTGGGATTAGACAAATGGAGAAAACGATTGGTTCAATTTATACAGCAAGAAATCTAACGAAGAGTATTAAAGAAATTTGCAAAAGATGTGAAATTTGTATTAAAAATAAAACAAGAAGTCTTCACAGATATGGATTTTTATCATGTCTTGGACCAGCCACAAAACCATTTGAAATCGTATCTATTGACACAATTGGTGGCTTCGGAGGTACGAGATCAACAAAAAAATATCTACATCTATTAGTAGATCATTTTTCCAGATATGCATTTATTTTGACATCAAAAACGCAAAGTGCAAATGACTTCATAAAACTTCTTACGAATATAACAGACACAGAGAACATAGGTATGCTTCTCAACGATCAATACCCAGGAATTAATTCGAAAGAACTCAAGTATTTCTTAAATGAAAAGCATATACCCATAGTATTTACAGCAGTAAACGCACCATTCTCTAATGGTTTAAATGAGAGATTGAATCAAACATTGGTCAATAAGATCAGATGTAAAATAAACAAAAAACAAGGAAGAAAAGGCATGGACAACAATAGCACAAGAGGGCGTAAGTAAATATAATAAAACTTGTCATAAAGTAACAGGTTTTCCACCATGTTATATTTTATTTGGCACTGACGTTACGATTTTACCAGAAGAATTGAAATCAGAAAAAACACATAAAGACTGGATGAGGGATAGAAGAATAGCATTTGAAAATACCATAAAATCACATAACTATAACAAAGAAATTATTGATAAGAAATTGAAATACTGGAAATTTGACGTTGGAGATATGGTATATGTGAAAAATGGAAACAAATTGAACCGGAAAAAACTTCATAAATTAAGAATTGGGCCATACAAAATTATTGAAAAGAAATCAAACACTATACATATATCAAATAGATACAGGACACAGAAAGTCAGAGTCAAACTATTTTCATATTACAAAACTTATACCAGTTCCAACATTGGAAAACGCCAATGAGTAAGTTGTTATGTGATTTTCCTCTTTGAAGGGGGGAGATATAAAGAAAATTATACTTTTCTTTATGGACTTTTGAAGTTACCGCACAAGCAAGATAGTTCATACCTGGGATCATAGATGGTGCTATCCCATTTTGCTAAAGCGGACAGACCGCTGTGCATTGGACCATCTTGTGTACATCTGCTTTGCTGTCGAGAAGAGTAATGGCGGATGAAATAATCCGAGTGAATTAATTAATATTTTTTTTGCAATATGTATTTAGAAGAAGATTAAAGTGTAAGAAGTGATTTGTGTAAATAGCGAACATTAAATGTCGTTTCTTTGTTTACAGAGCAACACATTATGTTTTATTGAGCTTCTACATAAAGAATATCATTATATATATATATATAAAAATTCGGGATAAAATATTTTGTTATTCTTATGAATAAACTATATACAACGTGTAAATGAATTAGCGTTACAACCATTCAAGCCAAAAAAGTACCAAATCTAGAAAATATTACCCTAGTTTATATTGCGCTGAAATCTCCTGTACTCCTGCTGCTGAGTATGCAGTTTCATGGTTGCTACGTTTATTCGTTTACACGTTATATATTCCTATAACTATATCCGTAAAGTTTAATTAATACGTTTCGTACTTTTTGCGGGAAAGAGTAATAAACCTACATACATCTGAAATTTGGCGTTTGTAACAATAAAATCAGATTTGTCACAGAAAGTACCTGCAAAACATATTAAATTGGAACTTCTCTGAAACATCAGACCCTAACCACTAAATGGATTCCGGGCCATTATTATGGTTCTAAGTGAGGGTAATCAAATTCTGTTTCACCAGATGTTTCACCGCAGCGCAAATATGTGATTCCTTAATATCATGCGGGTTTTCATAGGTTATTGGTTCTATGTGTGTAATCTGTATTTTAATGTATATTTTACAGTTTCATTTTATATCTTCCGTGCATTTTACCTATCCGCAAGGAATTTTGGGATACATTTTAAAAGCATAGACCTCCAGAACTCTCAAAATCCTATCAACCCAAGAAAGTTTCATTGCGATACTGCATTACTGCCGTTTGACAGTTGTCATTTTTGGACGACCCAACGGGAACCAGACAGACTGACCGACACACATTTTTTCCAAAAATTTGAAATTCGGCTTCTGTAACGGCAAATTGATATACACCACCGGTTTTTTCGTAATAAGACTCAATGTACAGTTTTGGACCCTGAACAGTTTTATTATAAGTATAGATATAGATAATACAGTGTACATCAGTCACGGATGTCGGTGACGGCGAACGGTGAAAGATTGGACAATCTTCAAGACCTTTAGAAGATACTTACAAAATATATGTGTCACCACACTATCCCAACACTATTCCGTCGCGGGAATCGTAAGAGTTGCCCGAGGGTACTCTCAAAAGCGCCGTCTGTAAGTTATAGTCATGGAAATCATTGGGGGAGGACCTCGTCCAGATTGTCTTATGATGATGAATTATTACTAATATACAACAGGGTAATATCATAAATATGAATGTAAGTGGGTTTGTTACACGCGGAAAAAAATTACACCTCACGCCTTTTAATCCTAAAGCGCGGTAGGCCCACGGTTCACCAAGAGTATTTAACCCAACGTTACAGGGGGTGAGCCCATCGCCGTTATAGTTATCGCCACCTTGTTGTTTGCTGGTTTCGTCACGATGGTGTCCTTCAACGTACAAGCTTTGCGGATTTAGACAAAACTTGGTGGTGGGAGACAAGTAGATGTAAATCTGATAAACCCCATGGGAACTGGATATTATATAACGGTTGACACATGTAACTTACTATACGGTAATATTTTTTTCACTTTCCACAATTTCCGAACTAATTTCGTACCTATCGTTTTTTTTATTTCTTTTTCCGTAGGCAACAAGGAACCGCTATACTAACACCGTGTCCGTCATCCTTCCGTCTGTCCATCCGGCTGTCTGTTCGCAGACATGCAATGTTAAATAGGTACTCGGAAGGAATCGTAGGCTAAAGGGTTTTCAGTATTCACCTCCCGTCTCTGAAAATTTGAACTTTACATGTTTAAAGCATAAATTTTTAAAGTATTGCTTATTTCGGTTTTACTGTACCCGAGGGAGGGGGGAGGGTTATTGGGAGGGTTCACATAGCGCCTTAGAGATCCGATTTCCATCTGTCTAGCGCTGCCGTCTCCGCCGCACTCCAGTCCGGCCAACGGCCTTGAGGTCGGAGTCCACGGAGCGCAGCCACGTGTTCATAGGTCTTCCTCGTCTTGTTTCTGCCCGTCAAGGCGCCAGTCAAAAACCACAACCCTCGGATAGTTCGAAGAAAGGAGGCTCTTAGGAGTTATAAAAATTATACGGTAATGAAACCCGCGTACCACAAGGTGCGTAAACCTATAACGGCGATGCGTTCAACCTTGTTTGTCACGTTGTATTAATTGTTAATGAAATACTATTGGTGAACCGTGGGCATTGTTAACATATTTGCTTAGCTTAGAATAAAAATAGGAAGTAAAACGAGGTTTAACAGTTGCTTAGCAATTTGCAGCTGAAAAAGGGGTTTACATTACTATGCCCGTAGCAAGGTCATTTGGTTTAAATTCGCTTGGTGAACCGTGAGAATTTTCTTTGCAAGTGCCTCTGCCTACCCCGCTTTGGCATTAAAAGGTTTTTTTAAGTGTGGAAGTCCATTTAAAAGTGGTTCCTCCAGGGAGTTGATACTGAAAAAAAGTGTGATTGAAATCGATACAGGGTGAATTTAGAAAACTGCTAATAAGAGGAGTAAAGTTCTAAAAGGTATAAAATCTAATAGTTCATCGGAGATAGAATACTGTTGATGCCTCCTAATTCATTACTAACCTGACGTTTGGGGTTTAGATGGGCAAATCAAATCGTTTGGGTATTGATATAATCCGCCTATCATCCAATTATACATTTCTTCCGGATCTTACTTAGGAAACCTATTACGGCTGTGTATTTAATCGGTATTCATAATTTTACGTCTCAGCCTCTTATAGAGCCAATCTTTTCTTCTTTGGTATAATGGCTGCCTAACGATGACATATCTCGCCGTAAAAGTTGGATCTGAATATGTATCTAGGTATAAATAAATATTGGTTGGTAGCTTTCCCCATAACCGAATAATCAATTTCCTATCCCGGATGTTAGGAACTTAGGTTACCTATTATTACCTATTAATACGCCGTGAATTCATCCGGAATTCGTTCATTATATGTTAGCGATAGAATTTAGTTTATATCCTACTAATCCTACTTCCTAATAATATTATAAATGCGAAAGTTTCGATGGATGTCTGGATGGATGTTTGTCCTTCTTTCACGCAAAAAGTACTGAGCGGATTTTTAAGAAACTTGGCAGTATTGTAGCTTATAAACTAGAATAACATATAGGCTATAAATTTTGTGGATGTTATGAATTATTTATGTTTTAGCATAAAAATGAAGGAAAGGGAAAATATCGGTAACTTGCGGTATATTCCTGCGTGTGCTTACTTAACCTGACAAGATACGTTAAAATTGTATTCATAGATTTTAAAAAGTTCTACAAAATAGTCCGCAATAGTATCTGCTTATCTTTTACAATTAATCCACAATAATCATTTTAATGTATATAAAACATGAAAAAAACAAAGAGTTATTTGCGAAGCTGTTTTGGCATAGATATTATAAATATATATCAAATATAATACGTTATTTAAATAGAATATTTAAAGTAGATTACTATTGCCCTTTTTAGCATTCGATTTTACGCATTAGTTTCGAAAATATCGCAGATTGAATAAAACCCGATACGCAAAAAACAGTCTGCCGCAGTCGCGCTGCCGCCAGGCGGTATCAAAGTATTAATTTCTGCGTATATAAACAGCCGAGTGAATTAATGAGGTCAACTTACAACCAATGCTTAATACTTCTTTTCTCGAATGTCATAAAATAAAATGTTCGAATTGTTACCATAACTACTACATTAAAATTTGCATCACATTTTCTAAGAATATGAATAGGTATCGTGTTGATGTGTTCTGTGTTGAAATTGTTTGAAGAAATTGATCACAAACCATCTTGCTTGCTTGGCTGGATTTCAGGGCGGTTACGGCACCATAGACCACATCCACAGTGCGGCAGTGATCATAGAGAAGACTGAAGAATATAATCTGCCCCTGCGTCTAGCATTCGTGGATATCTGAGAAGGCCTTCGACTCAGTTGAGATCTGGTCCGTTCTGAAGTCTCTGCAGCATTGCCAAGTTGACTGGGGATCCATAGCTGTCGCCGACCAAACTGATAGCAAAACAACAATTACAGTTTATAGACTTAGAAAAGTATGTGTACAGAATACGTTTTTTTATGCGATCTGCCTAATATGTGATACGATACGGTCTAAGATCGAATGGTAAAATGATTGATCTCCAAAAAAAACGATTCAAATCGGGCATCCCTACATTATCGGCTTTCTTTGAATATTTAGTTTAAGTTCAATTTCAGTTCAGCAGCGTCGAGAAAGTAACTAACTACGTAAGGTACATATCTAGGCGCACCAAAGTTTTATACAATACAATGGGACCAGATTACGCATCACGGAATTAGGAAGTCACATAGTAAAGTGTACTATTTTGACAGGAGAAGCTAAGGGAGAATAGGTGCTTATAGCACGTATTCCTATTATACCAAACAATTTACCTTTTCAATTTCAATGTCTACAGTTTCCATTGAAAGTCGCTTTCTCAGTGACAACTTATACATCTCAGGGTCAAACGTTGAACGTAGCTGGAGTACACTTGGGTAAGCCATGTTTTTCACGTGGTTACGTGTTGCATAGTCACATCCAAACAATCTGCACGTTTTCGCGAAACAAAATAAATCGCTGAATATAGTATGTATCCGTGTATGTATGTATCGAAGTGTTCTGCAATAAGTGTTCCGTAGATATGAGGCAATTATACCTACAACCGTGACCACATTTTTATAACTTATTCTCGCCTTGATCTCTCTTGCCAACAAAGCAATAATTGTACCATCATCTCTTTCATCACATGTTTACTCTTTACAAGTTTCGGGATACATAACTTAATCAAGCTTTCAATAAAACGTGTTTCAGGTCAATAAAAACTATTAATAAAAGATAGAAATAGAATGTACAAGAACTGTGCTCACTTGAAAACGTGACCAAAAATTATTTTTAAATGTGTGGGTGAAGAATAGAGTTTCCTAGGTTATTTGTTAATCGAATATCGATAGAGTTCAAGCGGAATTTCAACTAATCATATTATGAAGAAAACATAACAGTTTATATACATAGAATTTTTAACCTTCAAGCGGGCGCGCGGTCATGGTAACGGGAGCGGGCGCGTGTAACCGAAAACACGTATGGGATAAATAAAAGAAATAAAGTACTTACTTATTTATTTGTAAACATAAATATTATCATTATCTTGTCCAAAAAAGTAATCAAAATTATTAAAAAAAACAATTATTAAATTAATCAACACAACATAAATAATTATTCTTTTTACGGTTACGCTTAAATTATAGCTATTTGCAATGCTCGTAAAACGAGAAACTGAGATATTGTTTACTATAGGGGGTGTCACGAAACGGTTGCTGGGTTGCCGTTTTTTGATTTTTGATACTTGGATTTTTCCTGTGATCGTTGTAACAATACTGCGACAGTGAATTACCTTTCTCTCCTTAAAGTACTTGTTTACGGTTCATTCCCGGCAGATAATGTATCGCCGAGGCGCGAGGCGGCGGTTTGGTTACTAGTGGCGACCGAGGATTATTTTATCGAACTGAACCAATATACCGTCCGTCAAGACTTGGAATAATGCAAAGGTTAAAAAGGAAAAGAACTCAGTTAAGGACAGAGTTCAGGGTGGCCGCAGACAACCTAAAACCAAGCGGCTCAGGAGGCTTCGAGGATGACTTCACATTGCTAGGTGAAATAGCCGAAAAACTAATGTGAGGCATGGTTGGAAAGTAACACCATTGACGAAACAGAATTCGAAGCCGACCAAGCGAAGTCTCTAGAGTACCGCAAAAGACGGACTCACATAAGAATTAATAAGTTCGCAAAGAGTCATGGTTGGGAAAACAAAAGTCAACAGCAGTCAGTATCAAGTAGTCCACAGTTAGATCTTACTAACAAAATAACGTTAAGCACGTTAAGATGCCCAAAATTCATTTTGAAACATTAGTGGCTTATGTTCTGGGGGTAATTTAAAAACATAGACGTAGACCCGGAGCTTGATGATACTAATAAGTTTCAATGCCTTCTGCAGTCCATGACGGAGAATTCCATTGTGCGTCAACTCGTAGAAAGTTATTCGCCATGTGGTGAAAACTATCGAAAGGCTCTGAATGCACTCAAATCTAGGTTTGCGAGAGACGACATCCTCATGGAGTCGTATGTAAGAGGTTTGTTAAGTTTAGAGTTGATGCAGCATAGAGAAGAAGCCACCGATACCACTTGTTAGAGAAACGCTGGTGGATGGGGCCGGAATGGCTTTTTTGGGAAATAGAAAGATGGCCGCGCGCAGACTTTAAAGCGGATTCTGATGAAATGAAAAAGAAGCGGAAGAAGTGTTCTGTAAGCTTAGTAGTGGGAGATGAAGAAAAGTTCTTGGATAGTCTGACGAAATATTTTTCAAGCTACACGAAAATATTGCGAATGTTGAGTTGGATTTAAAAAAGAACTATCTTACGAAGAGATCGAATACACAGAAGGAGTACTAGTGCGGGTTGTACAAACAGTACACCGGCAGAAAATACAAAAAATTGTGGTGTTCAAAGATGGAAAGGGGATCATGAGACTAAACACTATGCTAAATTTGTGCGGTTATGGCTACGAATTCACGGCGCCTTTAGAATAGAATAGAATAGAATAGAATAAGTTTATTTCGCATAAAATACAGGTATTACATTAATTACAGTTGTTATGTCAAATTAGAGTGTCTTGTCCGTATTTTCGCCTTTATACAAAGCATGCAAAAATTCCATAAGATAAAATATGTACAATAAGTTCTATCATTTAAAATAAGTGTTGCCTTCGCGTGACGTAGTGGTTGAACAATTAGTGGAGGAGAGACACAAGATGGAAACAAATACTAGTCGAGCGCGAAGCAAGCACTGCCGTACCATCCTTTACTGGAACCATTTCGCCGCATTTTCAGGCCCCTATTTGAGAACCTCTGGATAAGACCAGAACGCAGAATTTTTTATCATCCAGTAAGTTATGATCACATATTTAAAATACAAAATTTCAAGTCTGTGGGACTTATACTTCCGAAGTTAAGCGAAAGCAAAGTTTCGCATTTATGACACACACTCACTCACTCACCTACTCCTGATCAACAAAATAGAACTAGTACTTCCCATAAACTCAGAGCGCTGAATTTTGGTACAGAGTTGGGGTTTAATAGTCACATAAAGGGAAAACTATAAAACTACGATAATCGAAGATCTGGAGTACCTGGTGACCCTGATTAGAAAACACAACAGCCCAACCAAACTATTAAAGAAATCGACATACCGCCTTAACAAAAAATGTGTTAAATAAGATAAGGTTTCTACAAAAAGAAGTGAAATCCCACCAAAAACATTCAGTAAAAAAATTTGCCAAGTCTCGATGGAGCTGCTTGCTCATCTTTAAAAAGTAATGAAATCTCTAGATTTCAGAAAATCATAGATAGATCATCATAGACAATCATAGATTTTACAAAATCGTTCCAAGTTTCTTAATTATTTCTTAGATCTCAAGATTTCTTAATTATTATAGTTAGTGTTGTGTGACTTGGCCGTTGAAGGGTACTCAAGGGCACAGAACCAGGTGCTCCGTGACAATATTATACCAATCTGTCGCCAGAATCGCTACCTACTGACGATGAAAAATTGCCAATTGGACAACGTTGATTGAATAACAAGTGAAAATTAAGGCTTGATACTGGTTTTGTATAAATGAGGTATGCTATTTTGTTAAGTAGGTAAGTAGTCAATGCTATATTCATTTACTAAGGTCACGCCATGGCCCACGATTTTATTTTTATTTCTGATCAATAAATACGCAATGACTAGAACCCAACTATTTTTTTAGTTTTTAGTGCATTATCTTCATGAATACCTTTCTATTCCCATAAAACCGTTTAACTTAAAAAGTTTTTTTATTAATTTTTTTTTTAAGTTTTCAGTTATAGTGCTACTAGTCGAGCCCTTTAATTTCATATCCATTTTGTAGGGTTTGTGAAAGAATTGTTCATCCGCCATTTTGTAGCGGCGGCCATCTTGGATTTATAATTATACTAAATACATTAAATTGTATTGTCCTCGGAACTAAAGGTGTGTACCAATTTCCAGATCAATCAGACAACAAGGACTTAAATTTCAATTACTAAATTTGACCCAAGAATAAATAATAAAACAAACAGGGTAATTAAATAAAACCTTTTAAAAACTCTTTCGATTTGCAATCGACTACTAAACCACAAGTACTACGACACCTAAATTGTCGATAATGTCTTAAACGGCGCTGTTCCCAACCCTGAAGCAACGTCGACTTTCGGTATTTCATGTTGGCATGGCACTTAGCAAGTACGTTGCGGAATGTATTTACCTTTATTCAAGCTACGCTTATGGCTTCAGGGTTGCTACCTCCACTTTACTTAGGTATATCAATACACCAGTGGCGTGCTCTGACTTTTACGACAAGGTAGGCAATAATCCCAAGGATTGACTCCTATGTATAGGTAACTTGTCTTTACGAAATATACCTAGGTACCTCTACCTATCTACTCACAAAAAAACACAGTACTTCATTAGTCTATGTCGTGAGTACAACTAAAATAGATCTAGCAACAACTCTATTATTAGGTCGGGTAGCCAAAATACTAAGTACGGTAGGCAGTGTCTTTTTGCCTACATGGTGTGCACGCCACTGCAATACACAGTATTAAAACAAAGTCGCCTCGCACTGAAATCGCAGAGCGTGATATGTCTCAACAAGTACGTTCGATTCAGTCCGACAGTTTTTTAATATACATAAATTGCTACAGTACAGATTGGTTACAAAAACAAAGTATTATTTTTAGTAAAATAGATGTATAATTTTATATAGTTACCATATTTAGATAAACTTGATCGTCTTCTCAATACTGGCATCAGATTTATATACTGTCTGAGGAAATATGACCACATTTCATCGTATCGCGCCCAACTGAAATGGTTACGAGTAAGGGAACGCAGAAATGTTAGGATACTCTGTCTTTTGTACAGTATATTATTTGACCCCCGAACTCCCAATTATCTCAAAGCCTCATTTTCGTTTGTAACCTCCAATCACTCCCGCAATTTACGCTCATCTAGTAACTTTCGACTTAATGTTCCCACCCACAAATCTGGCTTCATGTCAAATTCCTTTGCCGTGACTGCTGTCCGTCTCTGGAACTCCCTTCCCACTGATGTCAGAAAAGCCCCCTCGCGACTTTCTTTCAAAAACCTCCTAAATATGCACTATCTAGCTTCCTATAATAATTAACTTCTTATGTGTCATTGATATATATATGCAGTTTATGTAGTATGTACTCTTTTATATTTGTACACATATGTATTTATGTAGTTTAGTAAGTAATATAAATGTCTTAGTATATATTTATATATATATTTTTTATATCTATGTAGTATTCGAAACTATATTTTTTTAAATTCTTATGTAACATACTTCTAGTATTAAAACAGTGTTGTAACTATAGTTACCTAGAAATCTATGTAGGTATCTATACCATGTTATTATGTACCAAGTTATTAAACTCTTATTAATACTGACCTGCAATTACCTACTCTTTCCCATGCTGTGGGGTCGACTGGTAGATAATACATTAGTATTAAGTCCGCCTTTTGTACATATATTGCAATAAAGTGTTAAATAAATAAACTTTCAGTCCATGTGGCATAGCCGTGGGAGGCCTGAATATTATATTAGGAAGATCTATATATCATATACAGTAACAGTTAAGATTGTGTTTCCGTCTGTAATAATGTGTGACAAGTGACATGCAAATATTTATATTTTTCCTTTTACATACATTAGATCTACAGAGTAATTCAGAAATATTGTTTTAAGCGAAAAAAATATATATAAATTAAAAAAGGGTATTTCCGAATCACTCTGTATATTATATACAGTAAGAGTCAATGCTATCCTTTAGAATTAATTACATGCTTTTATTAGATCATTGTTGACGATTGACATGTTCATATTTAGTAACGGTAATTGGCTCTAAATCGTGACAGTAAATGTAGCTCGGCCTCTGAAGCAGGCTGTGTATGAAGTTTTGATTAAACTATTGTGTAAGTTCATATTAACACAAGTGATATTCTATTACAGCTTCAGAGCGAAATCTCGTTTCTGTAAAATTGCAGTTGCGACATGGTCGGGTCAACATCGTTTACTATTCATGACACATACTATGTTATGTATGGTTTGTGTACTCTCTACCTATTTATATCTCATAAAAATAAAGTTTACTAACATTGTTTACAAGGAAATGTCATGTTATGAAATAACTATACACATAGTAGGCAACTAACACATTTATTTACTTTTATTATAAGGGAAGGATTTATAAATGCATCGTAAAAAGTAGAGTTCCAGGTATATAAAGATTAATTATAGTAACTTTTAAAACATATTGAAAATCCAAAACACAAAAACATCTATTTCGGTAAAATCGGTTCATCGAAACACCATGCCAAAGCTGTTCCGATAAAATCAAACTAGAGTAGAGGCAGACTTTGTGTTTCCCGTACGTGTTAGCAATCAGAATCCTTCGAGAGAATCACCCTTGGACGACAAAAAAAGAGGAAGGAGGTCGTGTTCCATCCTCACAGTACATGTATCCAAAATTCAAAAGTTAACTTCGACGAAATCTACCGTCGGCCAAGGTCCTGGTCTACCACCCTTAGGATGAAACTCGTGTTAACATCGTTAGACAATGAGGTTAATTTCTAAAAGCTTATTTACTTTTATCCGACCTGATTTTTCTGAAATTTTGTTAGCACACAACACATCACACACACAGCTGAACTGACGATAGAGCTGGAAGATGGCCATAGGAACTCGGTAATTAGACGACACACGCCCATAAGAGATTGTGCTCCTATGACTAGTCTTGTGGCATGCAACTTAGGAGACAATATAACAAAGAGTTGATTCCACTAATGACCCAAAAATAATACAAAAATCAAATACGTAGGAAAGCCGAATAAAAGCTTTTTTTAAAAGGGTTTTTACTTTTGGCAACTCCAACTTATTGAGGTTTTAGTGACACGAGAAGTGCACTCAAAAGTAATAGATCTATGTATTTATTGGTCGACCGTATACGCATTAACCGATTAGACGATGTCAAAGCTGATGAATATGAATGTGTGCGTCAGGATGGCTGGACCATGTTGCATTTTTCAGTGTTTCCTTATACGAAAAGTTAGTACCAGCATGGTACTAGTTGGTACCTATCGTAGAATAGCTGGTACCTACGTAAAAAGAGAATAAATAGCATTTACAAGTGGCCCGCCATTCTGACGTCAGGATGGCTGGACCATGGTGAAGTTAGCCTAGTTACGGTAACTCTGGGGGGGAAAATAGGTGTGAATCAGTTAGCCTATAGTTGGTACCTTCGCAAAATATCAATTTCATCCCACTAGACCCATTAACACTAAAGTTATAGCCATTTTAGTAAAGAATGTCCTTAGCAACCATTTTTATTGAAATATTCAGTTAAGTACAAAGCATTTGCGAGGTTTCTTTACATAAACCGATAGTTCCTACATAGGAGTAGTTAGTACCTATCGTCAAAACATTGGTACTTACGTATAATTAGAATAAATAGCACTTATTTATTCTGACGTCAGGATGGCTGGACCATGGTGGAGTTAGCCAAGTTACGGTAACTTTGGGGGAGAAAATAGGTGTGAATCAGTTAGCCTATAGTTGGTACCTTCGCAAAATATCAATTTCATCCCTCTAGCCCCATTAAAACTAAAGTTATAGCCATTTTAGTAAAAACTGTCCTTAGCAACCATTTTTATTGAAATATTCAGTTAAGTACAAAGCATTTGCGAGGTTTCTTTACATAAACCGATAGTTCCTACATAGGAGTAGTTAGTACCTATCGTCAAAACATTGGTAGGTACTTACGTATAATTAGAATAAATAGCATTTATTTCTTCTGACGTCAGGATGGCTGGACCATGGTGGAGTTAGCCAAGTTATCTCAACTTTGAGGGGGGAAATAGGTCTGAATCAGATAGCATAGAGTTGGTACTCTAACCCCATTAACACTAAAGTTATAGCCATTTTAGTAAAAAAATCCTTCAAACATTTTTATTTAAATATTCAGGTAATTACACAGCATTTACGAGGTTTCTTTACGTAAACCGATAGTTCCTACATAGGAGTAGTTAGTACCTATCGTCAAATCATTGGTACTTACGTATCGATACGATAAATAGCATTTATTTCATTCCATCCATCCCATCAATATTCAACCCAAAAATTCTTAGACAGAAAATATTGTCCCTTACTCAAACTTCTCTATATTTTACGTCAGTTTTGGATTGAAAGTTTTATTGATTTTGATCTGAGTTGGTATCACTTTGGAATGATTGTATAAAATACCGAGTTAAATAGTAAGACCCGGTATACGTGAAAAGAATTGTAAAGACCTGTTTACACGTGCGGCCTGAATAATAAATAAAAGTAAAATTTACATAGACCAACCAAATTTATATACATTATATCTACACATCAATCTTAATTACTAAGGCACTTATTTAAGTACATGTCAACAACTAACAAGATTTTTTTTTCATTTGTGAAAGAAGTCAAATTACATACTCGGTGTAAAAAGACCGTGGAAACGTTTTTCTGCTTTTCAAAATTAACAACTTTTAAAAACTGGAAAATAATTCTTCAGAATTGAATATTTCGCAGAATTGTAATTATAGTAAAAGTTGTTCATTTTGACGAGCGCAATAAGTTTCTAAGGTCACTGGTAGAGAGTTTTATTTATACTGAATATTTTGTTGAAACCTGTTTAGTAGGAATAAGATACCACCGCCATTTTTTTTCCCTGTCAAAAATGACCGAAGTCTTCAAATATATGTTCGATATTAATCGGTTTTTTAATCGTTATTGAACACTGCGTGTAAAAGGACCCCGAACAATGGCCTTAGAAACGTTGTTACGCGCATAAATGCGTCTGTGGTCCAGTTGGTCGGATACTTGACTTACAACCGTGAGGTCGTGGGTTCGAGTCCGGCTACTGGATGTTGAAGATTGGTACACCCAATGGGACTCTTTTTCAGAGCCTATGTACGCAACGCAACGCTCGTACGGTGAAGGACAAACATCGTGATGAAACCCGCACACCACAAGGTGTGTGAACCCTATAACGGCGTTGGGCTCACCCCCTGTCACGTTGGGTTAAATACGCTTGGTGAACCGTGGGCACTTGCTTAGCAAGCGCCTCTTCCTACACCGCTTTGGGATTAAAAGGCGTGAAGAGTATTTATTTTTATTTTATTTGTTATTATTCAGGCCGCACGTGTAAACAGGTCTTTACAATTCTTTTCACGTATACAGGGTCTTACTATTTAACTCGGTATTTTATACAATTACTAGCTGTCCCGGCAAACATTTGTTTTGCCATAATAAGTCGCCTTTGTACCCCGTGTATTGGGAGAAATACAACTGGTAGACGCATAAAAAATAGATAGTAGCCGATTCTCAGCCCTACTGAATACGCATATAAAATTTGGTAAAAATCGGTCAAGCCGTTTCGGAGGAGTATGGCAACGAAAACTGTGACACGAGAATTTTATATATTAGATTATTCCAAAGTGATACCAACTCAGATCAAAATCAATTAAACTTTCAATCCAAAACTGACGTAAAATATAGAGAAGTTTGAGTAAGGGACAATATTTTCTGTCTAAGAATTTTTGGGTTGAATATTGATGGGTTGGATGGAATGAAATAAATGCTATTTATCTTAATAATACGTAAGTACCAATGATTTGACGATAGGTACTAACTACTCCTATGTAGGAACTATCGGTTTACGTAAAGAAACCTCGTAAATGCTGTGTAATTACCTGAATATTTAAATAAAAATGGTTGCTAAGGACATTTTTTACTAAAATGGCTATTACTTTAGTGTTAATGGGGCTAGAGGGATAAAATTGATATTTTGCGAAGGTACCAACTATAGGCTAACTGATTCACACCTATTTTCCCCCCCAAAGTTACCGTAACTAGGCTAACTCCACCATGGTCCAGCCATCTTGGCGTCAGAATAAATAAATGCTATTTATTCTAATTATACGTAAGTACCAATGTTTTGACGATAGGTACTAACTACTCCTATGTAGGAACTATCGGTTTATGTAAAGAAACCTCGTAAATGCTGTGTAATTACCTGAATATTAAAAAAAAATGGTTGCCAAGGACATTTTATACTAAATGGCTATAACTTTAGTGTTAATGGAGCTAGAGGGATAAAATTGATATTTTGCGAAGGTACCAACTCTATGCTATCTGATTCAGACCTATTTCCCCCTCAAAGTTGAGATAACTTGGCTAACTCCACCATGGTCCAGCCATCCTGACGTCAGAATAAATAAATGCTATTTATTCAAATTATACGTAAGTACCAATGTTTTGACGATAGGTACTAACTACTCCTATCTAGGAACTATCGGTTTATGTAAAG